>CAUYQG010019198.1:0-23885 GCA_963574415.1 Tarsius wallacei
TCTCTACAATAAATCAAAAAAAATTAGCCGGGCGTGGTAGCGCGCGCCTGTAGTTCCAGCTACTTGGAAGGCTGAAGCGGAAGGATCACCAGAACCCAGCAGGTCGAGGCTGCGGTGGCCAGGAGCGGCCACTGCACTCCAGTCTGGGCGACAGAGTGAGACTCCAACTCAAAAAAAAAAAAAAAAGAGTGTAATATTATGGAACACTCTCTTAGGTGTTGTTAAGTGAAAAACAAACAAGATGCTTCGTGTGTGTGTTTATGTTTGTGTGTGTAAAAATATATTTAAAGACATAAATATAACCATAAAAATATGAAATATTTCTGGAGTCATATACAAGATAGTTTAGCAATTTATTTTTGCAGAAGGGGGATAGTGTAATTTGCATACAGGAGAAGAAGGAGACTTACATTTCACTGTATATGTTTTATATATTTTAAAAAATGTACAATGTGCATTTATTGCCTATTCTATAATGTTAAATAAACACTTTCAGAAATCATGTTTTTAAAATTGCTATTTATTTGTTTATTTTGTGGAAGGGAGACTAGTTTCCGCTATGTTGCCCAGGATTGAGTGCAGTGGCTATTCACAAGCACGATCATTGTACACTATAGCCCCTAACTCCTAAGCTCAAGTAATCCTCTTGTCTTATTCTCCCGAGTAGCTGGGACTATAGGCACAGACCATTGCACCTGGCTTTGAAATCATTTTTATTCAAGAAACAGAGAGTGGGGGAAACAGTAACAATCATGGATATATTGACAAATAGTAATCTTTGTAGGACATCAAAGCAGACAACAGTAGAAATGCAGCTAGATTTGCAATTTAAAAACTTGCCTACACTGTTAACTAGTTGAACAACTTTACCTCCATCCTTTTTATTTTCAAAAGTCTCAGTAATAATTTCATTTTATTTTTAAAATTTATTTATTTTTCTTTATTTTAAAGATGTGGGGTACAATTCAGGGTTAGATACACAAATGTTCATTATGCAGGTACCCTTGTTGATGAGGTATGGCCCTCCCTCCCCTGGCAGTTTCCCACTATTGCCAATCCCACCCCCACCTCCTGGCAGTTTTCCACTACTGCCAATCCCATATGTTTGTCCTTCTTTATGGCTGCATACTATTACACTGTGTACATGTACCACATTTTAAAAAATCCTATCCAGGTTCAATGGGCAGCATGGTTGGTTCCATGAGTTGAAGTCTCACTCTGTTGCCCAGACTGGAGTGCAGTGGCCGCTCCCGGCCACTGCAGCCTCGACCTGCTGGGCTCCAGCAATCCTTCCACCTCAGCCTTCCAAGTAGCTGGAACTACAGGCGTGCGCTATCACACCTGGCTAATTTTTTGATTTATTGTAGAGATGCGGTCTTGCCAACTTGCTCATGCATGTGCAAGTATCTTTTGGGTAGAATGACTTGAGTTCCTCTGGGTATATTTTTGGAGGGGGGAGTGTGGGTCACATGGAAGGCCAATTTCTAGTTCTTTCAGAATTTACCACACTGTCTTCAAAAGAGGTTGCACTAGTTTGCATTCCCACCAGCATGTAGAAGTGTTCCTTGTACTCTGCATCCTCACCAGCATCTGTTGTTGTTTGTTTTATTAATGATGACCATTCTTCCTGGGGTTAGGTGGCATATGAATGTGGTTTTGCTTTGCATTTCTCTGATGATTAGTGAGGCTGAGCATGTTTTCATGTGTCTGTTGGCTGCCCATATATCTTCTTTTGAGAAATGTCTATTCATATCTTTTGCCCACCTTTTAATGGGGTTGTTTGTTTTTTTCCTTTTGGTGCATTTGAGTTTATTGTAAATCCTAGATGTTAGACCTTTGTCACGTATATAGTTGGCAAATATTTTTTTTCCCCATTCTGTGGGCTGCCTCCCCACTCTCTTTATGGTTCTGGCTAGAACAATTAGACAAGAGAAGGAAATCAGGGCTATCCAAATAGGAAAAGACGAAGTCAAGTTATCCCTTGAAAATCTCTATACCTCGAAAATCCAAGAGAATCCATCAAAAACCTACTCGCATTGATAAAATACCTTGGCAAAGTCAAGGGATACAAAATAAATGTGCAAAAGACAGTTGAATTCTTGTACACCAACAACAAGTAGGCAGAGAACCAAATAAAAAGCACAATCCCATTCACAATAGCCACACAAAAAATGAAATACCTCATCAACTTCCTAACCAGAGATG
This sequence comes from Tarsius wallacei, assembly GCA_963574415.1. Lineage (NCBI taxonomy): Eukaryota > Metazoa > Chordata > Mammalia > Primates > Tarsiidae > Tarsius > Tarsius wallacei. Next base: position 2,206 of record CAUYQG010019198.1, read on the forward strand.
TGAAAGAACTTTACAATGAGAACTACAAAACACCGCTCAAACAAATCCATGAAGACACAAACAAATGGAAAAATATTCCATGCTCATGAATAGGAAGAATCAACATTGTTAAGACGTCCATCCTACAGAAGGCAATCTACAGATTGAATGCAAAACCCATTAAATTACCAAAACCATTCTCCTCAGACAATAAAGAAATTCATAGAGAAACATAAACGACCATGAGTAGCCAAAACAATCGTTAACAAAAGAAACAAAGCAGGAGGTATCACACTTCCAGACTTCAACCTTTACCATAAGGCTACAATAATCAAAACAGCCTGGTATTGGAACAAGAACAGGCATACACACTAATGGAACTGGATAGAGATTCCAGAAGCATAACCTCAATTTCTCAACCAACTCATCTTTGACAAAGCCTCCAACAACAACCACTGAGGAGAGAACCTATTCAGTAAATAGTGCTTGGAAAACAGATCACATGCAGAAGATTGAAACAGGACCCCTACATATCACCATACACAAAAATTAACTCTAAATGGATCAAACTATAAAAATCTTAGAAAATGCAGGAGACACCCTTATGGAAATTGGAACCGGCAACCTGTTCCTGATCAAAACCCTAAGTGCCCATACCATAAGAAATAAGATAGACAAGGACATCAAACTGACAAGCTTCTGCAAAGCAATACTTTCATTTTATAAGAGAGCAAACTATCTCTTCTATCACCTTATAATATTGTAAGGATGAACTAAGAAAATAGATGGGAAAGTTTATTACAAGCTGTAATGTGCTATACAAATTAAATCTGTATTATCAAGCTTAGATGTTTAATATTTTGGTATTCTCTAAATGGGGTCACATCAAATATTTACCACTTCCTTTATTATTCCACTTAAATGCAACCTACATTTTGAAAATAAATGAGTCTTTCTGAATCACAAAACTTAATATGAGTCTCCTCCCAAAATATTCCAGGGACATGTCAGATTTATTTGGTATCCTAACTCAACATTGCTCTCTCTCAAAAAGAAAAATTTGAGCTTTTTTTAACATTTTAATTTTTGAAAAAACACTCTGTGTGTTTCAATTCAACTGGCTTGTTTTCTTTTTCCCTGAATAGTATCCTCAGCTTTCTGACATCAAGTTGTTAGAAATTGGTGTGTGGCAAGAATAGAAAAAAATCTGTTCATTCTTATATGCCAAATCCAATGTGCACAGACTTTGCGGGTGAGAATAAGGAGGTGATTGTGGTGATAATGTTGTGATACTATGATTTATTCTCTTACACATACTAGGGCAATTGGCAAGTAAAGTTGACCTAAAATATCTTAAAATGCCTCCATTTTTTCCTTACTTTAGTGACATCAGGGAGGCTATAGCTATGAAAAGAGGGCACACTTTTTGTATTCTCTGTCTAGATTGCCTGTTTCCCTTTCTTTGATAGTAAGAAAACTATCCACCCTTTCAGGACCATTCCCAGTACAACTTCTTTCAAGAAGCCATTTCTAATTACCTCAATCCCATGTGATTTAAACTATCTCTCAATCACGCCTGTATACTTTACTGATTTCAGGAGATGTCATATTTTATTTTATAATGAATTGAGTTATATTTTCTTCCCTAGAGTGCATAGTCTTTGAGGATAAGATTTTCTTATTAATCTTTACAGCTGCAAAAACTTTTTATACTAAGTAGACATTTAACTCATCACATCACACAATAAATACAAAGCCCCCTTCAAATCTACTTCTAACTATGTGATAAATTAAATCTCTAAGGGGTAAACAACTGACTATAGAAGAAGCAACGTTGGATTAAGAAAGGTCAAAGGCACTGAATTTATAAAGACCATCTTTGCACTAAAAATTTATTTTCTGGAGCTACTCTTTTAGTGAATTTTGTTCAAAAAAGTAACAATAACAATGCTTTATATAAACTAAGGTAAATTATTTTCTAAAACTTGTAATACATACAAATTAGCAAGTTACTTTCAAATAGTTAGCCTGCTTTGGTTTTTATTTGCATATGTTGAAAAGTTCTTCCTCCTCATATACAGGCATTTAGTTTTTAAAAAATGCTCAAACAACTTAAGACAAACATAGAATAGAGATTTTTGTTCCAAACTGGAATCTCATCAGAGGGGAAAATGCAGTGACATTAATAACTAATGACTCAATCAAAAATTGATTTAATACAAATTAACAATATGAAAGTCAAATTTAGATTCATTCTGTCTAGAAAGGTCAAAGGAAAATAAAAGCAAGTAAGTACTGAAATTTTGAAAGACATACATTTAATTCATAATCTCTAGCTTTATTTTGAACTCACTTTAATGAGTTATTTTAAAATGCATCAAAACTTATAGACAAGTTTTATAATATAAAGACCAAGTTAACAGTCACCAAGTCTCCATATTGAGCAGCTTTATAGAGGTATTTGATGTCTACCTGACTCTCAGGTATAGTTTTATAACTCTAATCATGAGTCACTAAACAGAATTTATAGCAGACAAATGGTGAATTGAAAAGATGAAACTCCAGCAAGCAGCTCTGACCACCTTAGTTGGTTATGATTTTGCTTCAAGCCTTAACCTTAACCTTAATTTAGCCATAACCTCATTCTTCCTATGCTTATTATCTTCACCTTTCTTTTCACTGGCCTAAGGGAATTATCTCCTTCCTTACTATATCGAAATTGCAAAAAATAAAAAGCAACTTCCAGCAAACAAAGCAATTTACTGTTAGAAAAAGCAGAACTAGTTTCCGAATGCTCTGGCTTTCTAGGAAGCTGAAACAGATGATTTTTGAGGATGTGTCTGAATTGATGAATAACTCCATCTTTTTTCATCCTTGTGTTACTGATGCTCAACAGTTGAATTTCTAAGAGAATACTTGGTTGCCCTAGCTTGTTGTCACATGCTCTATCCCTCTCAGAAAGGTGAAAGCAGCTTGACCTACAGTTGGTAAACTTTTATCCCACCACTAATAGGAGGATAGGCAATTCCTAGCTAGAGGTGGAGGGGAAGGAGAAAACAATCGTTTATTTTCTCTCTGAGCCAAGCCCTGAACATTTATTTAACACTTTCTCATAGGCATAAAAAGCTCAGATTATCAATTAAAAAAAATACCTCTAGACAAAGAAAAACATCATGTAGTTTCAAGTCTCCCTGCCTTGCTCAGGTGATTCACTCTTACTGGAATGCCATTAATCTTTGCTAGGTGAAATTCCACTCTTTCTTCCAAATCCATTTCAAATATTACCTTCTGTATGATTTTCCTGACCTCTCCATAAAGAATTAATCAGCCCTGGTCCTCTAGTTCCAAGGTGCATCCTTCATAACACTATGGACTTGCCCCAGTGTTACAATTAATTGCTTAACTGGCAGTCTCTGTGACAGGATTTTGAGGGCAATGAAGCTATAGACCCAGTTTTAACAAAAAGCTCCAATCATCTACTCCAACATGGCCAGGAAGTCTTTCACGACTTCCTTTGAAAGTGTTAATACAAATTTTAGAGCAGTAAATGAAAGAGTTTTTTGGGTTTTTTTTACAGATATTATTTGATTCTATTCTGTATATATGCTGAATATAATTACAAAATGAGCATGATTTTAAAAGCCTAGTTATGAAACATAGGCTATTTTGAGAGTTAGGTTGGAATACTTTAAAAATTTCACATGATGACTAACATGGTAATTATTTTTAAAAGAAACAAAAAGCATGTATCAGGAACTACATAGTCTCTAGGCTAGACTTTACAAAGAAAAAAATTCAACAAGTACTGTTTTTACCCCTGACAAACCTAATATATGAAGATAAATAATGATGACAAAGAGAGACAACAGGCAAAAAAAAACTATCATAATGTACACAGAATAATAAAGAAAATGAAAAAGACAAAGAAAAGTACCCTATGTCTAGGAAGTACTGATGAACATTGAAATATGCAGTATAAAATATCTTTGTTAAAAATAGATAATTTGTATCTATAAAGCAACAAAAATAGCCACTTTTCTACCTGTTTAAGGTATATTAAACAGTGTCTACTTCTTCAGAATTCATACAAAGTGTCCTACATGTTTAGCACTTAAGTTTCTCCATACTTTAAAAATTGTATTTAGCTTTTATTCACCCTGATTTGTCTCCCTAGTGAAATTTTAAACTCTGTGAAAACAAGTGCCATCTCTTTTGCTTCCTTGATAAACTGGAAATGTACCCTACGGTTCCGTAAGCTTAAAATGCTCAATAAATGTGTTGGAAGGAAAACACTTTCACTCTGTTTATATTCCTTGAGTTCTAGGGAATAAACAAATAACAGTTTTCAGTTGAAGTCTTCAGGCTTTTGTATTTATTCTTGACTCTATGTTAAGAGAGAATGTTCATACACTCCAAGGAAGACATAAAGATATTAATATTAATCTTTAGATGTGGAAAGCATACTTGCAAATGTGTAAAAAAATCAATCTCATAAGGCAGTTTTATTAATTTAACAATCTGAATGTTCTAAGTGGATATAAATCAGAGCTTCTCTGGAACAGGCAGGGTTACTGCTGCCTTATTTCCTCAGAGCATTAACATTATGAATATTATTATCAATTCTTGCTTTGAGTATTACAACCAAGTGTTCTGTACTGCACTAAAACTATTGTATGGAGGACAGTTGTTTGGAATTATCCCCAAGGCATGCTACCAAAGGTAAAAAAGTAATAATGAAATACAATTTAAGAAGTAGTAACAGAATAGGCAAGGCCAATAGGATTATTGAAAAGGAATTCTGAGTCCATATTACTAACTCATTTCAATTTAATGGCAGATTAGACTTTGAGTGGTTATGTGTGCTTTAGCAATTCTGCTAATAAACATTAGAGGGGAAAAATTTTTATTCTTATAAACACAGACCTTTGACATTAACTACAGTCTTATTTGTACATACATGGTTTACTTCAACTGAAGTTACTCATAATCTATTTAGTCTCTTAACCTCTCAAATGGAACTGTGGTGTTTGAGTGTGAATCATTTTCAACCCTGCTTTGAAGTGGTCAGTAATTCAATTAGTCCCTAGGTTTATTCATTTCGGTAACAGAATACTGTATTTGAACTGTAATAATTCCCTCCTCCGAGTGCTGAGAAGAACTTTGTTTAGTATTAGCACAAACTATAAAAAATTAAATAAATCCAATATAAATAAACAGAGATGTGTGTATTAATTTAATTCTATAGAAAATAATACAAGTTTTACGGATGAAGAAAACACAAAAATTTGAGCACATTTCTTTGTTGGATGAGTCTAAAGACATGATAAGCAGATACTTTTCTTCTCTGACCATTTAGATCTTAATCTCTTTACTGAGAACTTGTTAGGTGACAAACAACATATTAGTCATGAGCCCAGGGCAAGAAGGACTGTAGAAGATGTGAAATGTGAGTTTTCTGATTTTTAGTTTATCCCAAAACCGAGGGCTGAAAAATGTTTAAAAGAAAAAATCCATGAAAGCATTTACAAAACTTGTAACAATGAATATTTATAAAATGATTTAACAAAGCCCAGGGAATTATTTTTTCACATCATGTTTTATTTAGTATTTTCACATAAATACTCTCATTTGAACCTTATGAGAGCATGTGTGTATCATTACGTCCATTTGGCCCAACTTTTTAGGCAAGCTACCTGTGCAGGGGCTCAGAGCCCAGGCTCAGAAGGGTCCTAGGCTTGAATTAATGCTCTGATGTAGCTGTTGTTAAATTTTTAATACTATTTGAACAAAGAGCCCCATAGTTTCATCTTGCACTGGATCCTGCAAATTAGGTAGCTGGTCTTGCCTGAATCTGACAGTCAAAGAAGAAACCAGGAGGGGAGGAGTAATCTTCAAACTCATGAAAACAATGGATTGAATTGCCTAGGGGGGGAAAAAGATGATTATTTCATGGGGTCCTGAATAGTGGAAATAGATGTAATTTGTAGGACAAAAGACAGAGAAAAAGACTAATTCCAGGTAGACAAATCCATGCTTTGTCTCTGATAGGATACAGATTTTGTAGTAGGAAACTAGGGTTCACCCAGAAGCAAGTATATCTGTGCCTGATAAAATGCTGACAAAAAGTATCTCATGGAAATTTTGAAAGAAAAAGCATAAATTGGAAGTAACTCAGTCACACTATGACAAGAGACTATAGCCAACCTGATGCCACATATCCATTGTAAGAGCCAATCCTCCTTTGAGTCACAGGTCCAGAGCTGTGTCCTCAGTTAGGGTCAATTGTTTTGTCATGTTTCTGACACTGTGAAAACCAAGATGCTCTTTGCATTTGCAAGGACTTTGCCCAACTCCCATTTTCCTCCACATGCCTCTGGAATGTGGCTTTCTACAGTATGCCATGCTCTCCCCCATTGTCCTTCCTCATTGAGAATCCCTAACCTTATTTATTTGTTTGTTTGTTTGTTTATTTATTTAAGGCTATGTACAGTTTGAAATAAGAATCTCTAGATCAGGGGCTAGCAAATTGTGGCCCGAGGGTGAGATCTAGTCCAGGTCCTGTTTTTGTACAATTCTCAAGGTAAGGATAGTTTTTACATCTTTAACGTGTTGTAAACTAAACAACATACAACATAAACAGTAAAGAAGAATATGCAACAGACAGAATGCTGTTAATATATGTGGCCTGCAAATCCTAAAATCCAAAGTCTGTCTAGGTTTCTATAAAAAATATTTGACTATTTGTGGTCTAGATACACTAAACCACTTGCAAACATGTTACATTCATTAGAAGCTTTTCCTGACCAAGAACAATTATTAGGAGGACTCTAAAGCAAGCATTCTTAGCAATTTAATAGCTAGAACCACTATTCACAAGTCATGATAAGGTCTTAAGAACTCTGACAGGTTGATTGTTTTGGGGTTAAAGAGAGTGGGCATGTTTTTTTGTTTTTTTGTTTTAACTTTTAAACTTTCATTTATTTATTTATTTTTCCTTATTCAATATTTTTTAACTTGCATTCCTTCTGGCCTTGGTACAATTTTGGCTGTCTCTGCTTGAGTCTCTCTAAGTCAAAGTCAACCATAAGCATCAGGCTACTTGGAACCTCTTACTTTACCCTATCCTCTCTTCTTCTTTCTCATCCTCTCCAAAATAAGTTTATTTATAGTGATCAAAAATAAGTACATTTTCTTATCACTCACCTCTTCCATAGAACTCTTCCTATAGATTGGGGGTCTTCGTTATATTGACAGCTTTTGATAAATGCAATCAGTGTGATTCTGTTACCCTTACCTTAGAATATTTTATTATTATTATTAGTTATTATTATTATTATTACTACTATTATTTTAATTTCAATACCTTCTGAGGATACAAATAGTTTTTGGTCTGGGCTTTAAGAGTACCCACTAACCCCACCAGTTCACATTGTACCCAATACATGATTTTTTAGTCCCTCAGTCCCTTTTCTACCCCCCTCCTGAGTCTCCAGTGTCCATTGTACCAGTCTCCACTTCCTTGCATATCCTTAATTTAGCTCCCATTTATAAGTGAGAACATGTGGTGTTTGGCTTTCTTTTCCTGAGTTAATTTGCTTAGGGTAATGTTCTCCAGTTCCAGCCAAGTTGCTGCAAAAGACATTATTTCATTCTTTTTGATAGCCAAATAGTATTCCATAGTATATATGTGCCACATTTTCATTAGCCACTGATTGGTTGATGGGCATTTAGGTTGATTTCATGTCTTTGTAATTACCAACACCCTAGATTCTAAGCCAGTCAAGATTACAGTACATAGTTTTATGCTGGCAGCTGAGTTTTTCTTTTTTTTAATTTACTTGCATAGTGGAAAGTTTTCCCCCAAGTACAGAAGGAGTTCGTCAAGCTCAGAATCCTGACTACCACCAAACCTTTCTTGACTGCTTTTGTTACTAGCAGATGAGGACCCAGCCATGAATTGTTCCGTCTCAGCAGCCAAACCATCTTGGTCTGCCCCAACATTTTATTGCAGAATACTGGAGAATTGACCCATAGTTATGCAACTGAAGAAGGCTAACCGAAGACTTGCCTATTTTCCCACAAAGAAGAACTTTCACTTCACCTGAAATAAATTTTTTTGGATGATTTACGTCAATAAATACTTGCATTGGGTTTTTTCTATTCTAATATTTTTTTAAAGTAAGGAACAGGGTAGATTTGTACAATTCAGATGTGGGTAGATAATATCACTAAAAATAGTCAAGAAAGGAAATATGAACTATTGAGTAAGATGCTCTTCATATATTTTTCTAGTCCTTTTAAACTTGACTGAACCAAATTTTCTTTCTCTTCCTTCTCCATTCCTGACACTTAGAACATTTTTGTGCAAGAATAATTTACAGAGAGATAAACTTGTGTTGGTTCTTCCTCTCTTTTTCCATCCCCTCACTGCAAGCTACAAGACAGTCCCTTCATCACAGATGTTTATGGACTGGAAAATAGAAACCACTTAAAGTTAAAATCTTTTTCCAGTCTTTTATAAAAACTTTAAAACAATTATGCTAGTGAGTGCCTTCAAGGCCAGGAAGAGGAAAGAGATTTTTTTAAGGCTAAAAAGACATTAGAGGTTAGGGAATTAAGCAAATAAGCCAGAGAGAATAGGAGGTTCTAGACCTTACTATTAATATCTCAGGGAATTGGCAGAAAGTGACTGAAAGTGGCTCTTCAGTGAAGTGGAAGCCTAGAAATTTAATTTTCTTGATAATTGCCTTTTCTTCAACAGAGCACCAAAGCAGCAAAGTTATGTCCAAATGTTTCATGGAAACTGGTACAAGGGTCATCTCATCAGCACTGTGGATAAATTATCAATGACCAATTGTCTTACGAATATGTTTGATTCCACAACCCTGAAGACTCTCTAGGAATGTTGCACAACTCTAGACAAAGCAACTCCAGTATGCTTAATATTACTTTATCCACCAGATGATAGTGTGGAAACTTGGAGTCAGAATGATTTTTATTTTAAAAGAATGAACAAATGGACTTCCTTAAAAATCTGAATGTGTAGACTACAGTCAGAGTTGTATCAGGATCAGGATGAATAATTAAAGCTTGTGAAAAGATGTGGAACCCTGTGATCTTTGTCACAAAATTCGTAACTCTTGTACATAGAAAACTCCTTCGTGTTTCCATTGACTTTGGACTATATTGTCAGTGATGGTTCATTCAAGAAAACTGCAGTTTACAGCCTGACTCTTTGATAACATTTTCCTACCAGCATCTTAGATTGAATGCTGCAGGCTGCAAAGTCTCCCAAATGAAACATGTATTGGAGGGAAGAGGAAAATAATCTCCATCTAAATTGACGTTGTAGGATGCATAATTGGAATGGGGTACCCCTTTGTCTTTGCCTCATTGGCTAGTTGATGCTTACAGCTCATCTAAGTTTGCAGTTGGTCTAGAAGCTGAATACAGACACAAGCCTTGACTGGATGAGTTCTTCTGAGGTCACCCTGCCTGTCTCCATGCCTCCAGGCACGCTAATACCTAGACTTTGCAACTCACAAAAGTACTGTCTCTTTTTAAACAGCGCCAAGAAGCTGCACGATGTTCACTTTGCTAACCAGGTTTGGTGTTTATCAAGCTGTCCTTATATCTAGCCTTAAGGACACTTAAATAATAATAAGAAGAATTTGAATAATCAAAGTTAATGAACAAACAAAAAACTTGCTTAATGTAAGCTCAGTGTTTTTGTTTGCTGTTTTGATTTTTATCTCACTTGAGGAGACAGTGTATATTAAAAGTGTCCATCACTTTTATACAATTTAACCCAATTTGAGGCCACTCATTTATATATACATATTCACTAATTTATTCACATTAGCTCTAAATTTTCTAACACAACTTTGCAAAATTGTCTTCCTTATTTATTTTGCTTGTTTGTCACTCTGTTCTTCTATTCCCATCCCTGCCTTTATTGAATGGAAGGTCCCAGAAGATAGGGACATTATCAAGTCAGTCCATGGCTATATCATATTGCTAGATTATCAATAGGAATATAGCAAGTGGGTACCAAATATTTTTTAATAAGAAAATAAATTGAATAGCAAATTGGTCAATTAAGCAAGCATTTCTAAGCATCTTCTTTATACAAGCATTTTTGCTTTACAAAGATGGGCTTATTGAGGTACCCCTAGACAGTGGACACATGGATGATTTCCTCTAATGATACATAAAGAGTTCACAGAAGACATAATTCTAATCAATCTACCTTGTTTAACTCATACTACTTTCTTCATAGACACTTCTTTAAAACTCAGTCCCAACTTTTGCTATGAAACTCGGTCCCAGTTTTTGTCAGCATAAAATCATAAGCCCTCAATCTCTTCAGGAGCAACATGTTTCAACATTGATTTCATAGTTTCTAGCAAGATTTCTGTGAGGGTTGTTCAGAAAAAAAAGAAATTTCTTCTGGGGCAGACTACACTAAGTCATCCTCCCCTGGAAGAGAAAGAAAAGTATAGCTAATCGTCCAAACTACCAGGAAACCCACAGATTAAGAATGTCCCATGGAAGTACTTACTTCAAAATGACACCTGAAGCATATTTCATAAATCAACTAATCTACAACGTAATCAATCAAATGATGGTTATGAGCTCTACCCAAATCCTATTTAGCTCTAAAAGTCTATACTCCAAAGATAATTCAGAATTTAAATTCCAGAGAGCATGACTAATGTTTTCTAGAATTGATAATGCATTATTTTATAGCAGCCTCTACACCGAACAAATATATCACAACACTGGCCGGTTAAAAGGGGTTAACATTTTATGCAAGATGGAGCTATCTGATATTTGTTTCTTGGTTGGTATGACAGTAGCCCTAGTGAAAACTCACACCAATTTTAAGGAAATGTTAAACATTCTCCCCCGGGGTATATGAATGATACATCCTGAAACATGGAAACTGTCAAGTTGCTCATTGAGTATTCCAGTCATAGAGCCCTGTTCTATAGTCAGCATCATGTTTCTACCAGAAGGATAAATCAATGATAGAATGTGAGTATATATGCATCCCCTTAAAAATCAGAGCAACAGTGAAGGAAGCTAATAGTTTTTAATCTCCCTCTTACAGGAGCCTTTACATTTAAAGTCTCATCCCTTTAAATTATTTTCCTCAAGTAAAACCTTAGAGTAGACTTCTGATTCTTACCTTTTGAGTAGGCTATTTCACTCATACTTTTTTGAACATGTGCAAATAACAAAATAAGAAGTTATTGATATTCTGACCCTGTATGCTTTCAAGTAGCCTGGAAAATAAATGCCTTGCATGGCACTATAAGGAGTACAAAAAATATGCTTCTATTTCTTTCATACTTTATCAACAGCTACTATAGCAGTTATGTGATGCAGTTATATGGACTTTCTGATAGTTTCTCTTTTTTGATATATGAATTCATGATTCAGATGCATCTAAGGGTCACTGCATCTCATGTCCTTTATCAAATGGTTTTCATGGCCCAAAACTAAAAAGGGGGGGATTTTTAAAAAGCTTTCTTTTGTCAAAAACATTTCTTTCTATTGATTTTTTTTCTTGTATTGGCAAGGGAAATTCATTTGCATATTCTATTTACTTACATTAAACTCATTAACAGGGTGTGGTATGTAAAATCTATTTAAGGTTTCTGCTTCATCTTAATCATTTTGTTAACCCTTTTTCTAAAATATGCTCATCTGCTGTCCATTTCTTTATTCACAGTTTCTTCTCTGGTGGCCTCTACCACAAAAGCATCTGTGCTTTTCAGGCCTCTTGGGAATTTCTCATAGAACTCCTTCTGGCCTCTAAATTAGAAAATCCTCTACATTCTTCCCCCACAATGCCCAAATGCAAAGCTTATTTCATAAGGATCATCTGTGACCCTCACCTGGAAATTGTAAATCAGTGGGTTTGAGTAAGAATCTAAGAATCTTAATTTATATAGGTTCTACATGAAATAGAGATACACAGCCAAGATTGGGAACCACTGCTTTTTTCTTGCATCTTTCATGTTATCAGTTTTCTTACTAGTAACTTCCTTATTATAGATTTCCAAATGCACGTCTTCAAGCCTGGTTACTCATCTGAATTCCAAACTTCATTTTCAAGAGTGTGCTGGATCCATTCCTTCTACTATGCTGCGACCCTTCGAAGGGGCTATTCAAAGAAAACAAGAATTTATTGATAAAAAATGTGTATTTATTCTTACATGTTTAAACTACAGTCACCTTCAAATTACTCTACATTCAATTCAATACATCTATTGAGATGCTTTTTCCACTGCTCAAAATAGTTTTTGAACTCGTCGATTTCGATGCCTTTCAGTTTTTCTGCCATTTTTTGTTTCACCTCTTCCACATCAGCAAAGCGTTTCCCTTTGAGGACTATTTTCATCCAGGGAAACACAAAAAGGTTGCTTAGGATGAGATCAGGTGAATAGGGAAACATGGAGGTCATACCATTTTTGGACAAAACAATTGAACACTCAGCACAGTGTGGGAAGGTGCACCCATAAATCACCTATCAAGAAATGGGCAAACATGTTAAAAGAATCTACAAAAAAATATATTCACTGAAGCTGAACACATCCTATAGCTGGTACACTGATGATGCTGTTGGGTTCCTAGACCACTTACCTGGGGGAGAAACCTGTACTACAAGAGCCTCACCCTCCAAAAAATAATTAGTTTTTTGGGTCCCTCTTGTGTCTGTGTATGTCATACACCAGATATTTTACTATCCGCTTTACACCCATCACCTCATTTAATCATTGTAATAAGCTCATGAGCTAGATAATCAGAAAATTCTTACTCAAAGAGGTTTTATGACTCATCCTTCATAATATAATTTTAGAGTAGCCAGTTGACTTGACATTAATTTTTCTTTTTCCATTAAACAACACTACTTTTAGGCACAAATATAAGATTGATTCCAGTTTTCTTTCCTTTTTTGAATTGATTTCTTTTTCTCAATTCCATTTTCCTGTGCATATTCTTACAATTTCTATAATATATGTCAAAAACATTATTATGGGCTAAGAGTCATGCTAAACAATAACTTATGCAATTCTTCCAGTTATTACCACAAGCTAAATATCATTATTACATATGAGAAAATTAGATTAAAAGAGGTTGTATATCTTTTTCAATGGCGGTAATGGCAGAGTGGGATTTGCCTGATTTCTCAGATAGTTTTCTCAACCATAATGTTGCACTCAGAAGGGTCCTTCTGGTTACCAGGCATAATAAACAGACCTAAAGATGGCAGTGTTATGGTGATTCTATGGTCTAAATGTCTGTGTCTTACCAAAACTCCTATGTTGAAAACCTATTTTCCAAGATAATGGTATTAGGATATGGGGCCTTTGGGAGAATGTTAGGTCATGAGGATGGAGTCCTCCTTAATGGAATCAGTGCCCATTAATGGAATCAGAGGCCAGAAAGATATCCTTTCACTTGTCAGACACTGAATGTGCTGGTGCCTTGATCTTGAATTCTGTAGCCTCCAGAACTGTGAGAAATAAAATTCTGTTGTTACAAGTCACCTAGTTTATTGCATTTTGTTATAGGCAACTAGAAAGACTAAGACAGAAAATTGTACTGAGAAGTGGAGGTGCTGCTGCTGTAACAAATACCTAAAAATGTGAAAGTCATTTTGAAACCGAGTGTTGAGTAGAGACTGGAAGAATTTTGAGGTACATGCTAAAAAATAGCCTACATTACTATGAACAGACCATTAAGGGCTATCCTAGCTAGTGCTCAGAAGGAGATGAGAAGAGCTGTAGAGAAAGCCTCCTTTTGGAGAATACCTAAGTAATCATGAGCAGAATGTTAGTAGAAATATAGATAATAAATGCCATTCCGGTGAGGTTACAATTAGAAATAAGGAACATGTTATCAGACAATGGAGGAAAAGTCATCTTTGTTATCACGTGGCAAAGAACTTGGCTGAATTGTGTTGGTGTTCTATGGTTTTGTAGAAGTGAGTGTTTGCCAGAGATGAAATTTGATAGTTGACTGAGGAAATATCTAAGCAAGGTTTTGAAAGCACAGTTTGGCTTCTCTTGACCGCAAAGAGTAAAATGTGAGAAAAGAAATGATTTATAAATGAAATTGTTACTTATAAGACAAGTATAACTTAAAGATTTGGAACATTCTTAGATTATCTATATTGAAAAGAATGAGAGAGCCTGATCTGGAGGGAACATAAAAGGTGTGACCAAAAAAAAAATCTGAGAAGGGGATTATCCAGCTATATAAACAGAGGCTACCTATTGTCCAAGACAATAGAAGAATGACTGTGAAGGAATTCAGAAATCATCAAGACTGCCCCTCCCATCACAGCAGAGAGCTCCCTAGAGCAATGAGTAGAACCATGTGGGTGTGCCCAGCTCCAAGCCCCAGAATAGTACAGCAACTGGCCCATTATTCTGGCTTAGGGAAACCTTGGGAGCCTGAGGCACAAAATCTTGAAGAGGTCGGGCCACTACAGAAAACTACCTTGAGGATGAAGCTCAGCCAGAGTCGCCACAGGTGTAGGACCCCTCAATGCCATGGGAGAAGAGCCATCCAGAGCTTTGTCGGTCCTATCCCTGTCCAATAAAGCTGTAGGGCTGCAGTCCCAATGTGTCTGGAAGGTTGGTTAGCCCTCCAACTTCATTGTGACCAAAAGGTGATACTGTAACCCACAGTGGACCTGGAGGGCAGAGCACTGTGCCAGATAATTGTTCTTCAGCTTTAAAGTTTAATGCAGTTTGTTGGGTTTTGGACTTGCTTGGGATCTGTCACTCCTTTCTTCTTTTCCGTTTTTCTCTTTTGGAATGGAGATGTCCCATCATTGTATTTTGAAAGCATAGATGTCTTTGGTTTTATAAATTCACAGCTGGAGAGCAATTTGTCTTGAACCAATTGTACCTGAAGTCTTATCAATATCTGATTTAGATGATATTTAGATGAGACTCTGGGAGTTGATGGATTAATACTTTAGGGGTTATTGAGATTAACTGGAATTAAATGGATGCATTTTGGGTGTGAGAATGCCATGAATTTGGAGAGATCAGGGCCAAATGCTATGGTCTGAATGTTTGTATCCCCCCAAAATTTATATATTGAAATTATAGGCCTCAAGATGATGGTTTTAGTGGGGGGTCTTTGGAAGGGATCATGTGGGCAGAGACTTTACAGATAAGATTAGTGCTCTTAAAAGAGGTGTGAGAGAGCTGCCTTGTCGCTTCTGCCATGTCAAGATACAGTATTGAGATAGCTGTATATGAACCAGGAAGCAAGTCTTCACCAAATACCAAATCTGCCATGTTTTAAAAATCCATTTTTTAACAAAAGGGGGGGCAAGAATGAACACTAACAATATTTGTTATAAGAGTGCGTCATTTTTAAGGAGAGAGGCCATGACTTTTTTTCTTTGTATTTCTGGCAGGCAACTGTGCTTAGCAAATACGAGATGCTCAGTAAATATTGATTAAAATGTTTTAAAATAAGTGTTTTATATTTGTGTCTCAAAAAATTGTATAATATTTTAATATTATTATATCAGTGAGAATAAAATAATAAAAATATTTAAAGTGCCTATTTACTATGGGTTCAATGTTAATGACACCATTCATCCAATGAGGGGTCTATTATAAGCTACTTTGTCAGATAAGGAAAGTGAGAAACAGAGAAATTTGGTAATTTAGTTAAATGCCACATCTAGTTACTGACAAAACAGGGGATGCCTCTTTTTCAAACTGTGTTCTTACTTTGCATATTTGATTTCCAAATAATTTTAATAGACTTCTTTAAAAGGCCCTTTCTCTGTTATCCCTGGCAAGCTGGGGTCATAATTCTCAGTCTGAAGGTTTCTCCCATGATGTATAAAGGAGGAGATCCAAGCAAGCTGCTATTGCTGTAGTCTTGGTTATCGAAATTTCCAATTACACACTTCTCCTTGCTTATCTCTCAGCACAACTTACATCCTCCATCATCACTTACTTCTTTACTTTCCTTCCTTTTAATGTGACTGCAAGTCCCTCATCCTTATGCCCATAAAACTCCTGAACTCATCATCTCTATTCACTAAACAAATGTATACCAAAAATCTTTGGAGCTTCCAAAATGAGTATTCTTTGGGGAGGACAGAATCAGGACAGAGCATTGCATTGCAGTTCTCTAGAGCTAAGGAAAAAGAGTTGCTGCCTCATCCCAGGCGAAAAGGGAGAAAAAAAAATGTTCTCTACCCAACAGTACAAAGCTTGTTTCACAATTAGACACAAAGGAATATGCAAATACAGTTTCTTGTCAGTGTTACCCAGTCCACTGAATCATGGTTTTGCGTTCTAAAACCAAAAGTCTTGTGAAAGTTCCTAATGTTCAAAATCCAAGCCTGCTGAAGTATGTAAATACTATAGCTCCTCAAAGCAACATCTATCGTCTTTTCCTTCCACATGAAGAATTTGCAAGTCCTGGCCTCAATTCAGAAGAGTGTACAAATTGACCATTAGAAATATTTCATGACTGGTGTCACTATGCTTTTCTTTGAAACAAATGGGTGAGGGTCATGGAGGTTTGCCTAACTGTTGGAACAAAGGATCTTTCAGAAAGTTAAAAATCTGAACTTTCTATGACATTCTCTTTCTATAAATACATACACATTTATATATGTATATATGTGTGTATATGTATATGTATATATAGGTATATATGTGTATATGCCTCGTATGCCACTGTATTTATAGTTATTACCTCTCACTCCCAACATCATAGAGGCCTAATCACAAATGTTAGCACTTGACTTTCTCAAATCAAAATACATCCCCGTCTCCATCTGCTCTGTTACTCTTCCCTCTAGCTTGTTCTAAGTTTCTTAATCTACAATTATCTTTCCTAATTGCCTGTTACTTGAAAGTAACAGGAGAAAGGTCAGTTAGCACTGTCTGTACAGATAGGAAAGTGTTGTTTGGTTTCTATTCTCTGCATCCTGGTTTCATTTTCTAAGTGTGTTTTGAGACACAGCAGAGAATTAACTGATCAACTTGGCACAATTAGAACAATCTAATCAAATAATAAAGTTATCAGCTTTGTCTTATTTCAAAAGAGCTACTTATTACCTGAACAACAAATAATTGCACTTATTGTTAAATTTACCTAGCTCCATTTTCTAAGTCTTTCTATCATTGCCATTGAAAGTATTTGGGCGCTAATAACAACTTCACACCTGTTGGGGACCAAGAGATTTATTAAAGTGGCGGCTACAGAGCTAGAGGGGGTGAGGGGGGAGAGAGAGAGAGTTATGCAGGGAGGGGCTGTATTTATTAGTTTAGCAAGGGGAGGAAGAGGCCGTGCTAGCATCCTATTGGGTAGAGCAGAGGGGAAATAGGGCGGGCCGAGATTACTATTGGAGGGTCATAGGAAGAGATTGTTGGCTAGCAAGTTTGAACTTTGCACGCGCGAGAAATTGTATAGGGGGAAGCTGGAACTTAGGGCCATTGTTGTTTCCATGTGGCCTGAGTGGTCGGCGCCATCTTGGGGGAGTGGTCGGCGCCATCTTGGGGGGGGAGGGGCTCTGACTGTTCCCTGTGCCCTTCATCCATCAGACTGGAGACTACTAGCTAACTCTGGAAGGTGATCAAGCTTCCCTTCTGCCATCTACTGGCAGGTCTATGCAAAGGCCCTTATTCCTACCCTTTCCATCAGGCGTTGTTCCTCACAGCAGTTTCCGTGCCTCCTTCAGTTCCCTGTTGTGCTCTCGAGATCCGAGCCTCCGTGCGCTGGAAAGGGCTTCCCTCATCCGGATCAAAAGATATGCTGCATGCCAGGCGAGTTTGCCTCTCCCGGTCATGCTGGGGGTCGTACCCTGATGACAAAGGAGGTGGAACACACCGTCTCTGAACTCTCCATTTCCCAGCCAATGCACCAAGAAATGTTGCAGGAAAACAGAGCGACCATGACACTGAGGCTATCTTAGGAAGTAGCCAGTGCAACTCAGCGGGCTAATGCTTCAAGGCTGAGCAACCCAAAGAAAGAGCAGGGGGGTTTTACATGTTAGTTTAGGTAAGGGAGGGGGTCGAGTTGTATGACTCTACATTTTTCTTTAGAATTTGTAAAGTTGTATTTAGCAAAACCATATTTTCAAAGAACAAATTGTTTCCAGGACGTACATGACAAGCAGGGGTTGTAAACCGATAACTTCACAAAGAAAGGATGTGGGAGTAAGGTTGTGAATTGATTACTATCTTATACTTTCAGGAAAGCAGCTTGTGGCTATTTGGCCATCTCACATTCCATATCTAACAGGTTTGGAGCTTGCTGGTTGATTTTTAAAAAGGAATAATTTTAACTATTTTTAGCACCTCTCTCCCACAATCAAACTGAAGAGCTTCTGCACAAGCAAAAGAAGCCATCAAGAGAAGGGAGAACCTTGGGGAAGTGAATCTCCTCTTTCTCTGTTCCTCTCCTTTCCTCCCTTCCCCTCCCCACTCCTCTCTCCCCCTTCCCCCTCTCCCTCTCCTGTCCCCCTCATTTATACTTTAAATAAACTATATTAAGAAAGAGAGAAGCCAGGCTCAGTGGCTCAGCCTGTAATCCCGCGCTTTGGGAGGCTGAGGGTGAGTGGATTGCCTGAACCCATGGGTTCAAGACCTGCCTGGGCAACTTGGCGTGACCTCATCTCTACAATAAATTTTTTTTAAAAATTAGCCAGGTGTGGTAGCGTGCACCTGTAGTTCCAGCTACTTGGAAGGCTGAAGCAGAAGGATCTCCTGAACCCAGCAGGTTGAGGCTGCAGTGGCCGGGAGCTGCCACTGCACTCCAGTCTGGGTAACAGAGTGAGACTCCAACTCAAAAAAAAAAAAAAAAAGAGAGAGAGAGAGAGAAGGGAGACAACCCACAGAATGGTAAAAAATACTTGCTAATTATGTGTCTGAAAGAGCCTGACATCAGGATCTACAAGGAACTCAAACAAGCTGAAAGGGGGGAAAAAGCCCTATTAAAAAGTGGACAGGTCAAGTGTGGTGGCCCAGCCTGTAATTCCAGCACTTTGGGAAGCCGAAACAAGAGGATTGCCTGAGCCCAGGGGTTCAAGACTAGCCCAGGCAACTTTGTGAGACCTCATCTCTACAATAAATCACAAAAACTAGCTGGGCGTGATGGTGTGCATCTGTAGTTCCAGCTACCAGGAAAGCTGAGACTAAGGCTCGCCTAATCCCAGCAGGGCAAGGCTGCAGTGACCATGAGCATGGCACTGCACTTCAGCCTGGGTGACAGAGTGACAGTCCAATGAAGAAGAAGGAGAAGGAGAAGGAGGAGACGGAGATGGAGATGGAGATGGAGACGGAGAAGGAGGAGAAGAAATATGAGCACTCAACAGATACATGAGAAAATGCTCAGCCACACAAATTATCAAAAAAATGCAAATCAAAGCCACAACAAGGTACCACCAAACTCCAGTAAGGATGGCCATCATTAATAAATCAAAAAACAACAAATTCTGGTGGGGGTGCAGAGGAAAGGGAACACTTCTACGCTGTTGGAGGGAGTGCAAACTAGTCCAACCTCTATGGAAATGCTGTGACAACTTCTAAAAAAACTAGAAATTGACCTTCCATACGATCCAGCAATCACCCTTCTGGGAATATACCCAAAGGAACATAAATTGTTCTGCAAAAAAGACACCTGCACACACATGTTTATTGCTGCACTATTCACAATAGCAAAAACATGGAACCAACCCTACTGCCCATTGAAAGTGGACTGAGCAGTGGCCCAAACCTGTAATCCCAGCACTTTGGGAGGTGAAGGCAAAAGGATTGCCTGACCTCAGGGGTTCGAGACCAGCCTGAGCAACATGGCGAGACCTCGTCTCCACAATAAAACAAAAAAATTAGCCAGGCGTGGTAACACATACCTGTGATTCCAGCTACTTGGAAGGCTGAGGCAGAAAGATCACCTGAGCCCAGCAGGTTGAGACTGCAGTGACCGTGAGCGTGCCACTGCACTCCAGCCTGGGTGACAGAGTAAGACTCCTGTTCAAAAAACAAAACAAAACAAAAAAACCAATGAGTCAAGAAGTGGCACCTGCTATTTAGGAATGTGGAACATGAAAATCCCATCAGTCAGAACAAAGATGACTTTCTCCTTTTAAAAATGGTTATAGTTTTGCTCTTTAAAAAAAGCTCTTCCTAGTGGGATTTATTAGGCTACAAAAACACGATGCAGAGCTGACATAATACTCATGCTCTTAGCATCCAAGGGAAGAAAGGAACTCCTGGAATGCTGGAGAAAAGTGTTCCATTTTTCTCTCTAGCTTGAATTGTTGTATAAAGCATTTTTAGATACTTACATTACTTATGAACATGGATAACAAAATATAAAAAAAAGATCTGCTTTTGTAAAAACTCATGAATAAAAATAGCAGGCTTGTCTTTTAGGCATATTACTGTATAAATATAAAACCTTCCATGTAGACCCTTATTGTTTGTGGGATTTGATATATTTGTATCATTTTGTGACCACAGTATTCTTTTTTCCATAAAGAAACAGCTGAGTGTCTGACATCCCATAAATCTTGACACATCAATTTCCTCAAAGCTGGGACCCATATTCTTTTTTTTTTCTTTTAAGTGGGAGTCTCACTCCAGGCTGGAGTGCAGTGGCACGCTCACAGCCCAGGCTGGAATGCAGTGGCACACTCACAGCCACTGTAGCCTTGACCTGCTGGGCTCAGGTGATCTTCTGCCTCAGCCTTTCAAGTAGCTGGAACTACAGGCACGCACCACCATGCCTGGCTAATTTTCTGATTTGTTGTAGAGATGAGGTCTCTCTAAATTGCCTAGACTGATCTTGCACCTGTGGGCTCAGGCAGTCCTCTCACCTCAGCCTCCCTGTAGCGGGAACACAGAGAGGCCATGACACCGAGGCTGTTTTAGGAAGTAGCAGGTTTATTTTAGTGCAGGCACGACTTGGCGAGCTAATGCTCCCAGGCCGAGCACCCCTGAAAGGGAAGAGAGGGGTCTTGTACCTTTGTTTAGGTAAGGGAGGGGGCATCGGGTTGCGCGACTACACATTTTCTTTGGAATTCACAAGGTTGTCCCCAGCAAAATCAGATTTTCAAAGAACAAATGGTCTCCAGGATATGCAGAGCGAGTAGGGGCTGTAAACTGATAACTTCAAAAGGAGAGGATTTGGGTAAGTTTGTAAACTGGTCACTCTTTTGCATTTCCATGAAAGCTGTCAGTCTTTGGCTATTTGGTTTTTTTCAAACAAAACCAGTCTGGGTTTTCAGAGCTTGCTGATTGACTTTTAAAAGGAATACTTTTAACTATTTACTGCCACATCCCAAAGTGCTGGGAATATAGGTGTGAGCCACCACGCCTGACCGCATTCTCATTTTTAGAAACCAAATAATAAATTGATAGCCTTTTGCTTTATCTTAGCATATGCATTAGTATCACTGCCTATTTTTAATCACCTAATTTATCCATAGAAATATAAAGGATGAGCTGGGTTCGGTGGCTCAGCCTGTAATCCCACGCTTTGGGAGGCTGAGGTGAGTGGATTGCCTGAGCCCGTGGGTTCGAGACCCGCCTGGGCAACTTGGCGAGACCTCATCTCTACAATAAATCAAAAAATTAGCCAGGCGTGGTAGCGCGCACCTGTAGTTCCAGCTACTTGGAAGGCTGAGGCGGAAGGATCGC
>CAUYQG010019200.1:0-18997 GCA_963574415.1 Tarsius wallacei
AAGTCTCACCAAGTTGTCCAGTTTGGTCTTGAAACCTCAGGCTCAGGCAATTCTCTCACCTCCACAAAGTGCTGGGATTACAGGCATCAGCTACCACACCTCACCAACCCATAGGGTTTTACAACTCACATTTAAATAATGCCAGTGTCAGTACCATCTCCTCAGTGATCTAAAGTAGAAATCAGCAATCAGAACACACACATCACTTTTTGGAGGACAACGTGCCTATGCCCACTCTAGCACCAGCAAACCTCACTAGGAATGTGGGCTGCTAGCCACACAGCTGCTAGCCACACAGGACTTAGGAATGGAGAAAGGTAATCACTACTTGAAATACTGAAATTCACCAAGATTTACCAGTCTCTTCATGAAACCCACCCTTGCACACTGCAAATGTTTGACTAGACTCCAGTGTTACATAACTACTTAAGATAGTCCTTGCCAGTTCAATTGTTGTTTTGCCTAAGGAACAAATTCCTAGAGCTTTCTACCATACTATCTTCTATCTGGGCCTTAGTTTTTCTCAGATGGTAAGGGAGTCACGGCCTAGAATCACCTGGAGGGCTGATTCACCACAGAATCTAATCGCTAGGGGTGGCCTGGGATGCCTCTTTTTAACAGTCTCCCCAAAGGATTCTCATGCTCCCAGACAGTACTTCTGGTTCTATTCCATGATTCACTGTTTGAAGAGCAGGGTCCTTTTCAAGTGTTTAGCTTCTATGATACTTACAGAAACAGATACCAGGCTCAAGGCAAAGTGCTTGCTTTCCCCTCAAAGCAGCAGGAATAGGTCACTTGTGAGATAACCAGAGAAGCTAATGCAACTCGTCAAATACAGGTGTCACATGAGGAGGCTACTTACCACATATTTTGTTCATTTCTCTTGTTTATTTAAACTTGATGCAAATTCAGAATTTGTCA
Source organism: Tarsius wallacei (assembly GCA_963574415.1). Taxonomy (NCBI): domain Eukaryota; kingdom Metazoa; phylum Chordata; class Mammalia; order Primates; family Tarsiidae; genus Tarsius; species Tarsius wallacei. The sequence goes on from CAUYQG010019200.1 coordinate 922, forward strand.
CGCTGTATTCTTGGGGATAGCCTATGGGAAAACAACCTTAATTGTGATTAAATCTTTCATGTATTGGATGTGCATGCGTTCCCCTTAAATTGACACTCTTCTGCATTGTATTTGGAGAGGAGCACGGAGCATGCACCTATGTATTCTGAGTGTCATAGAACATTCATGAAGTGTTTACAAAAATTGCTGCACTTGGAATTGTGCACATGGCAGTTTTAACTCTATAAGAAAACTGGTAAAAAAGCCTATATGGTGTGCACTAAATGATTTCAAGTATGACTACTTTGATCCAGTAAGTGACAAATTTCACCATTCCGTGTTAATGAAACTATGGTGAATCATTAGGAATAGATACATTGTGTGTGTGTGTGTTCGGAGTCTCACTCTGTCACCCAGGCAGGAGTGCAGTGGCATGTTCACAACCACTGGAGCCTCAACCTGCTGGGTTCAGGCGATCCTTCAACCTCAGCCTTCCAAGTAGCTGGAACTACAGGCATGCACCACCACACTCAGCTAATTTTTTTTATTTATCATACAGACGAGAGCTCACCAAGTTTCCCAGGCTGCTCTTGAACCCCTGAGCTCAGGCAATCCTTTTGCCTCGGCCTCCCAAAGTGCTGAAATTACAGGCATGGGCCACCATGCCCGGCCAGGAATAGATACATTTAATCATGCAAGCCAGTGCTACAAATGTGCTAATGATGTGTTCCTCATAATATGTCAACCAAAGTAGCATAATAAAGCATGATGCAGGACAAAAATTCTGCAGTAAAATACTCACTTTTTTCTTAATCAAGTGACTTATGAAATGCAATGGCAGAGTCTTTAGTTATAAAATTGCTTTACTGATAGTCTTATAATTCATGGCACACACTCCAGGCTTATCCTGATAACTAATTAACCATTTTCAATTTCTTTCAAACACACATAGTGTCCATCTTAAAGGGTTTATCTGTTCTGTGTGTTATTTGGGTCTACAGTACTGTCTGGGTTTTGTTTTTTGTTTTGTTTTAGTATATGTGACCAGATGCTTCCTCTCAGCCTTGGCATTTGAGCATCTGTATTCAAAGAAAAATCAGCTCTGTTGCTCTGGGCTAATATTTTACAAAGGGTGGAATGAGGTGGGAGGTGATGGGGAGGGATATAGGAAGACTTTGCTCTCCCAAGCCTGTGACCGGGGCACTCAAGGACAGTAACTATAAAGTGCTGATGGACCGGGCATAGTGGCTCGTACCTGTAAACCCTGCATTTCAGGAGGCTGAGAAGAGAGGACCACTTGAGCTCAGGAGTTTGAGACCAGTCTGAGCTACATAGTGAGACCACACCTTTACAAAAAATAAAATTTTAAACTACTGATTAGTAGACAGTTGTTGCACTACTTACAGAAAATGTTACAAGAAACAATGAACCCCACTTGCAAATTGGTTCCTGTCCTCTGAACAGCCTCTTGAGTGGCAGAACCTGCCTAATGCTGCACATCAGAGGTCACCCCAAAACATAGGAATATCCACACTTTAGACCATAGACTCCATAGCTGGTGGAAGGCTATTGAGAGACTTTCAGACAGTTCTTCACATCTCCATTTGGTTTGGCCCCACCAGTAGTTGGTTGAAAGAATGCTAAAAAGACAACACAGAGGCCTATAGAGAATATGAGCACTTATCATGTTAATGATGTCTACTTACTTTCTTTCAGGCCTCTCTCTTCAGTTGATTTGGCTGTTGCTCCTGTTTCAGCAAATGGTGGATCATTTGGACCTCAGGTAATACTTGTTCATGAGATTTATCTCAAATGAAGCAAAAAAAAAAAAAAAAGGCAAGTTAATATCAGCAGTGCATAATTGATATATTTTGGTCTCTAAGTACTTAAAGCCATCTATGAATGCAGTGAATAAATAACACAAATGCAATGAATATGAGATATTATGCCTTAAAATGCCTTTTCTTGGTAAGAGAAACCCCAAATATAAAACATTTCTGGAAAATTGTGATTGCATGACATATTCTGGGCAGTAAACATCACCCACTAAAGATATATGGCCCGCATCTCTCCCTTTTATTAGTTTAATTCATTTACATTTCATGTGGTTACTAACAAGAAACTAATCTGCTGTTTAGCTACTGGTTTGGATTGTTGGATTTTTTCTTCCTCAGTTCCCCCATTATTGTCTTTTTTTAGTTTTTTAAATAATGTTTCAGTTTTATTACAGTCTTTAATCTTTTACTGTATATGTTTTTGTTGTTTTCTTAGTGACTACATTGGAAACACCTAGTTAAATTTAATATTTTAAGTTAACAACTAGTTTAAGCATCTGTTTATCTTAAACTTATAGCAACCTAGTTTAATAAGGATCAACTTAGTTTCAACAGCATATAAACACTCTGCTTGTGTGTGTGTGTGTGTGTGTGTGTGTGTGTGTGTGTGTGTGTATGTGTGTATTTAATTTTAAAGATGTGGGGTACAATTCAGGGTTAGATATACAAATGTTCATTATACAGGTACCCTTGTTGATGGGCTGTGCCCTTCCCTCCCCTGGCAGTTTCCCTCAACTGTCAATCCCACTCCCCTCTCCTGGCAGTTTCCTACTACTGCCCTTTCTTTGTTGTGCTCAAAAATCCACAGAGAGATCACCAAAGAGCCAGCCCTTATGCAAGTACACGAGGGTTTTTTATTCAAGCTTGAGCCTGGGCTCGCATTTGAAACCGACAGCGGCTTCAGTGATGAGCAAGCCCTGACTCAAGTTATCACGCACCCTTTATACACAGTTTTGAGGGGGTGGGGTGGTTTTACAGACTTGTGCATACAGGGTTGGATAAAAACTATGTGATGTAGTTACAGAGATTTTGATTGGTTGATTCAAGTCCAATTTGTGCGGGCTCCCGGCTTTGTTACCTGTGATGGACAGATAGCTGCTAACGGAGCGAAATGCTTGAGCAAGCAGGCAAGCAGGTTTGAGATAACACAAAGCCTGCCTGTCAGGGGGATGGCTGGCGCCGCTGGGTCTGGCGCCACCAGGTCTACTATAATTAAAGGAATGTTTGGGAGGGGGCTTGTTGCTTGCTCAGCATTTACATTCCTTGCAAAAGTTGAAGCTTAACAGGGTTAAATATAAACACTGTTTAAATTATAGCTTTACAACTGCAGTCACTACCAGGCACCTATTACGTGCCCAGTCTCACAGGATTTGAGGTAGAGTTAGAAATTCAGTAAATGTGAGGTAGGAATTTGTATAACATATCAAACGTGAGCTAAGAGGGGGTGTATAGAATACAGTGCAGCAGACGTGAGGTAGGGGTTCACAGCAAATATAGTTTTCTAAGTTTTCCTGGGTATTTCATTCTTATAGTAATTATGATCATTGTTCAAGGTCCGCTTATGAGTGAGAACATATGGTACTCTGTTCTTTGTTTCTGTGATAGACCATTGAGTATGATAGACTCTAAATTCATCCAAGTTGCTGCGAAGTCCATATCTGCTTGTATATATTATCTTTATTCCCTCACCCTCTGTATTGCTACTGTCTCAGATTACCTCTTTATACATTGCACACTCATTAACATAGATTTTTAATTATTATTTTATGTATTTATCCTTTAAATAGTATAGAAAAAAAGAGACATGTTACAGACCGAGCCAAAAGTACAGTCACAGTAGCATTCATAGTGGGTAGTTATCTTTATCAATTTTTTCTTTTGTTATTTCTTTTTTCCTATCTTTCTTGAGTTGGAGTCTCACTCTGTTACCCAGGCTGGAGTGCAGTGGCACAATAACACCTCACCACAACCTCAGCCTCCCAGTCTCTGGCAATCCTTTCATTTCAGTCTCCTGAATAGCTGGAACTACAGGCATGCAACAATATGCCCAGTTATTATTATTATTATTTTTAAGAGATGAGATCTGGCAGTGTTGCCTAGGCTATCTTGAACACCTGGGCTCAAGCAATCCTTCCCTATGCCTCCCACAGTGCCCAGATTCTTTTTTAATTTTTTTAAGTTGGGTGGATTCTCTCTCTCTCTTTTTTTTAATGTTAGAGAGGAGGATTCTCATTTTTTTAAATGATAGAGGGGAAGATTCTCATCTTTTCTTATTCAAGTTACTGTCTAGTGATCGTTCATTTCAGCCTAAAGGGCTCCGGTTAGCATTTCTTGTAGAGCAGATCTCTCAGCCTTTATCTGAAAATGCTCTATTTCTGCTTTTTATTCTTGACAGTGTTCAGACATAGAATACTTACTTGACATTATTTTTCATTTAGGATGTTAAATACGCCATTCTATTGCTTTCTGGTCTCCATGGTTTTTGAAATGACGTGTGAATCCTAGCCCCTTCTCTTCTGCTGCTGCCAAGATTCTTTCTATTTCTGGGTTTTGACAGTTTGACTATACTGTGTTTCAGTGTGACTGTCTTGGAATTTGTCCTGCTTGGGGTTCATTGAGCTTCTTGAATGTGTATATTTATATCTTCACCAGATTTGGGAAGTTTTTGGTCATCATTTCTTCAAACCTTTTTTGGCCTTTCTCTTCTCCTTCTGAGATTTCCATAATGTGTATTTTAGGTATGCTTGATGGTGTCCCTCCATTCCCAACACATTCTATTAATTTTTTTCTACTCAGACTGAATAATTTCAAGGTCTTATTTTTAAGTTGACTGGTGCATTCTTCTTCATACTTAAATCTTCTATGAACCACTTTAGTGAGTTTTCATTTTTTAAGCTCCAGAACCTCTTTTTGGTTCCTTTTTATAGTTTTTGTCACTTTATTGATAGTCTTGTTTTGCTTATACATTGTTTTCCGGATTTCCTTAAGTTATATGCCCATGGTTTTCTTTATTTCTTTGAACATTGATCGTTGATTTAACATCTCTAACTAATGCCCAAACTTCCTCAGAAATGAGTTCTGCCAAATTATTTTTTTCCTATAAATGAGTCATTCCTGTGAATGTTTCTTTGTATGTTTAATAATTTTGTGTTGAAAGATGGAAATTATGAGCACTGTATTTTGGTAACTCAGGAAATCTAATTCTCCCACTGATACAGAAACCCATTATTGTCTGTCCATATTGCCACAACCCTTAAAGAAAGGCAAAACTTTTGAGTAGGCCTGCACATACCTACATGCCTGAGAATTAGCAAAAGAAAGTGTATTCCTTTATCTCCTATAAATTCTCTGTTAAGTAACTTAAAAGAACTCTTAACCCCCCTGAAGACTGTACTCACTGAACTGAGAGAAATGAATCCCTGTTCATTCCCTTTTATCAGTGGTCACAGATTTAAAAATATAGCACCCATGTAATCATAAGCCTTGTAATTTATGTAACTTTCTGCTTGTTATAACTACTAATCAACAACATGTTGTAGTGAATAATGTTTTACTTTGAAATAGGCTCTGTCAACTCCCTTACTCTATGGCAAGCTTAATCAACTCTTCAGTTTGGTGTTAGATAACACTGTGAGCTCACTCTTAGTAGCCAGCACCAGGAAATACAGACCATGAATATTACTATTGACAAAATACAGCTGTAACTTAAGTTCTATACAAGGCTCTGTCAGTCACATAGTCAATGTATACATACCAGCAACCCTAAACTTTTAAAAGCAGACTGTCATACCTAAAGGGTGGGCAGACCAGTTCAAGAAATGTCAAGAGCCAGGTTCTCTCTCCCTGAATTCTGAATTCAGAAATAAATTTATTTCTGCCAGTTGCCTGCCTCCTGATTTACTGGTGTCAAGAGATATCAGCCAAGTGTGTTTACTCAGACTGTAACACCACTTTTCAGGGGTTGCTGATTTTGGTTTGTTGTAGGCTGAAGCTATCCATTTGTGATTTTTCCAAACTATTTTCAAAAAGTGTATATTTTTTGATGTGTGAAGGTGCTAAATTTCCTGTTTTGTTTTCTCTGATAACAAGTTAGTCAGTGACGTGACAAGGATTTCTTTAAGTGTCTATTTCCCAAAAGAAAAAAAGCAAAAGATAATCTTTTTAAATCCCCTCAGAAGAGGCTGGGTACAATGCTGGCTCACCCCTGTAATCCCAGAACTTTGTGAAGCCAAGGCAGGAGGATCACTTGAGTCCAGGAGTTTAAGGCTGCAGTAATTGCCCCATTGAACTTCTGTGTCATAAAGCAAGACCCTGTCTCTAAAGTAACTAATTAATTAATCTATCTGCACAATAGGGTTACTGGAAGTCTCTTCACCCCATAGGGATTTTTGTTTGTTTTGAGTCAGAGTCTCACTTCATCATCCAGTCTGGAGTGCAGTGGTATGCTCATGGCCACCACAACCTCAACCTGCTGGGATCAGGTGATCCTTCTGCCTCAGCCTTCCAAGTAGCTGGGTCTACTGGCATACACCACCATGCCCAGCTAATTTTTTTTTTTTTTTTTTATTGTAGAGACAAGGTTTTGCCAAGTTGCACAGGCTTGTCTTGAAACCCTAGGCTCAGGCAATTCTCAACTTCACCTCCAAAAGTGATGCGATTACAGGCATCAACCAACACACTCGGCCAATCCCATAGGGTTTTTAAGCTGCCATTTAAACAATGTCAGCCAATGCCAGCCACTCAGTGATCTAAAGTAGCAACTAGCAATCAAAACACACACCTCATGTTTTGGAGGACAACGTCCCTATTGCCCACTCTAGCACCAGCAAGCCTCCCCAGGAATGTGGACTGCTAGCCACACAGCTGCCTGACACAGGGTTTGGAAATGGAGAATGGTAGTCACTCCATGAAATACTGAAATTCACCAAAATTTGCCAGCTTCTTCATCAAGCTCACCCTTGGATACTACAAGTGTTTGACTAGACTTCAGTGTTCCATAGCTACTTAAGATAGTCCTTGCTAGGTCAATTGTTGTTTTGGGAAAGGAACAAATCCCTGGTGCTTTCTGCCCCACCATCTTCTATCTGGGCCTTAGTTTTTCTCAAATGGCAAATGAGAAGCTTTGGGTAGGTCGATGAATTGCGTGGAGGACTGATTCACCAAAGAATCTAATCACGAGGGGTGGACTGGGATGCCAAAATCAGCAACCCCTGAAAAGTAGTGTTACAGTCTGAGTAAACACACTTGGCTGATATCTCTTGACACCAGTAAATCAGGAGGCAGATTTTCATGCTCCCAGATAATACCTCTGCTCCTGCTATTAATCATTGTTTGAGGAGCAGGGTCCTTTCCAGGCGTTTAGCTTCTATATTTTGCTTAATTGGGACTTTGATACTTACAGAAACAGATTCTGGCCTCAAGGTAAAGCACTTCCTTTTCCCTCAAAGCACCAGGAATAGGTTACCTGTGAGACAACCACAGACACGAATGCAACTCTTCAAATACAGCCTAAAGGTTCCACATGAGGATGTTGCTTACCAAATATTTTATTCAGATGTTTCTCTTGTTTATTTAAACTTGATGCAAATTCAGAATTTGTCAAGCTGTATTGCTGGGCATAACCTATGGAAAAGCAAACCTTCTATTGCTTGGGGCCTCCAAAAATGTCAGGGTCACACCCTCCCAGCGGGGTCTCCAGAATGTTAGGTCAGGCCTGCTGTGGGTGTGGGTGTCTGGTGTGCAATCTGATGCTGCATGAAAGATGCAAAGACTTGCACAGAAGCTAGATTAGAAAATATAGTTTATTTAGAAGGTAAATTAAAGAAAGAGAGAAAGAGGAGATTCACCTCCCCAAGGTAGGGGAGGGGGCCAAAGCTTAAGAAAACATGGCCTGGCCATCACTCAAAGAGCACATGACCATTCCATAGCTCAGCAAGGCAATGGCAAAATGGCTGCTCATGGTTGAGTTCTTTTAACCATTCCCTTTGATGGGGGAAGGTCATTAAGGTGATTGGGTGGTGGTCTGCTCCATGTCATCACAAAGGGGCAGGTAAGCACAGGGTACTGATATCAGGTGATGGACAGCAGGCAGATGGGTGGGTGAGTCACATGAGTCTTAGATCTTGAGGTCGCCAGACATTAGCATCTCAGAATGCATCTCAGGTGGTGGGCTAGATGGGAAGAGACAAGGGGAGGGGGTTTTCCTGCAAGAGACTTGTTAGACATTTGCAATCCACAAACTCCTTGACCAAAAGGTGGTCTATTATCATTTCTATGACTCTGTCCTTGTCTTGCATCTGATGGAGATTTGCTGAGGAGGTGAGGTAGGCTGCTGTTTGTCCTGCAAGTACAATGTCTGAATGTTTCCTAAAACCAGCCTTTTGGAAATGTATCTTTCTATGTCTAACCTGTGTAAGATTCGAAGCATGTTAGGGGTAAAGTCTAAGCAAAAATGGCTATGCTGGGGCAAAAAGACTATGCTAAACTAGGTTTATTCTGGGTTTCTATAGGTACCTTTTACAAATGTGTTCCTCATAATATGTCAGCCAAAGTAGCATAATAAAACATGATGCAGGACAAGCTATCAAGATTCTGAAGCAAAATGTTCACTTTTGTCTGGATCAACTAGCTTGTGATATGCATTGGCAGAGTCTTTAGTTATAAAATTGCTTTATTGATAGTCTTATAATTCATGGCACACATGCCTGGCTTATTTTGATAACTATTTTCAATTTTCTTTTGAATGCACATAGTGTCCATCTTAAAGGATTTATCTGTTCTGTGTGTGATTTGGGTCTGATGTGTTTTTTGTTTTGTTTTGTTTTTTGCATATGTGGTCAACTGATTCCTCTGAGCCTTGGCATCTCAGCAATCTGTTCTAAATGAAAAATCAGTTCTGCTGCTCTGGGCTAATATTTTACAGATTGTAGAATGAGGTGGAAGATCATGGGGAGATGTAGGAAGGCTTTGCTCTCCCAAACTGTGACTGGGGCACTCAAGGGCAGTGACTATAAAGTGCTGATGGGCCAAGCACAATGGTTCAAGCCTGTAATCCTGCTACTTTGGGATCTGAAATGGGAAGATTGCTTGAGGCTAGGAGTTTAAGACCAGCCTGACCAATATATTGAGACCTCATCTGTACTAAAAATAAAATTTTTTGAATAGATGAGAAAGTTATTACACTACTCACGGAGAGTGTAATAAGAAATAGTGAACCTCACTTGCAAATTGGGCCCCTGTCCTCTGAACAGCCTCCAGAGTGGCAGAACCTGCTTGACACTGCACATCAGGGGTCATCCCAAAACATAGGAATATTCACACTTTAGACTATAGACTCCATAGCTGGTGGAAGATTACTGAGAGACTTTCAGACAGTTCTTTTCTTCACATCTCCATTTGGTTTGCCCCGCCCCCAGTAGCTGGTTTAAAGAATGCTAAAAAGACAATACAGAGGCCTATAGAAATCTGAGCACTTATTGTAATAATGACATATACTTACTGTCTTCCATGCCGCTCTCTTCAGTTAATTTGCCTGCTGCTCCGGTATTATCAAGAGGAGTATCATAGACGGCTTCAGGAAATAGTTGTTCGTGAAATTCATCTCAGTTGAAGAAAAAATAATTATGTTGATACCAGTAAAGCAGGATTGATATATTTTGCTCTCTAAGTACCTAAAGCAGTCTATGAATGCAGTAAATAAATGACACAAACTCAATGGATATGGGCCATTATGCCCTAAAATGCCTTGTCTTGAGAAGGAAAACCACATACACTTAAAGCACTTCTGGAAAATTGTGGTTGCATGAGATATTCTGAGAAGTAAACATCACCTACTAAAGATATATGGCCCTAAATCTCATGATACTTAGTTCCATATTTTTTTCTTGTTCCTGTTGTCATTCTGACACACGGCTGAGACTGTCACAACACCGTCCCTATGTATGAACAAACCCCTCTCCTGTTTCTACCTTTAAGATTTCACTGCCTCTTCTAGGCAGCTGTACAAGTGAAAGCCCTGCTTTTGTGGTGGACAAACCTAGACCCAAATCTTGATTTTGCTGTTTTGCAAAATATGATCTCAGGCAATTAACTTTTACCTCTTCAGTCTTTGGTTCCCTCACCAGTAGGATGGAGATACTATTATTTAATTCATAGGACTGTTGTGACCATTGAATGAAAGAAAATCTATGAAAGCATTAAATGAAATGACAGTGCAAGAATCATCCTGAAGGCAAAATATTTGGAAAGTGCTCATCTCCACTGTTTTTATAACAATAACCCTCAAATCAGCCAAGAAATATTGCCAGCTTTCTGCTCACTGGAACCCTGCACAAGCAGAATACATGATAAGGAAGAAAAAAATATATACTAACACATGACAGAAATATGAGACACCCACTGCGGATTTTGTGGCATTGCCACCCCAACCATGCTTCCTTTCCCATTGTCCCTGGCAGCCAGACTTGAGTGACTTGAAGCAGTCATTGAAAGGCTACTGCAGACCAACGACAGCCCATGACAAGATCACATGTGACACATCCTGCCCCCCACTCATGCATGAGAGAGGGACCCAGGACACAAAAAAAGCCCAAAAGAAAAGGCTGTCCTCGGAACTTCAGAACTCATTTACGAATGTCATATTTTTTTAAAAAGCTTGCAAGTAAAAGGCAAGGAGAAGGCCCAGCTCAACCCCAGTGCCTTGCCACCTCCAAGGTGCAGAAACTGCCCAGGTAGGTGTTGAGCAGCTGGGCAGAGGAGGGTGTGGCACTCTGTAGTTTGAATGAGCTCCCAGGTGGTCCTGCTCTGCCACAGGGACCCCTTGTAGCATAGGATCCTTTCCAAGGGTTTGTCTTCTACACTTCACTTAACTTCTTCAGATTTTGACACTTAGACACATTCTAGCCTCAAGGCAAAACACGTGCCTTTCCCTCAAAGCAGTTAGAACAGGTGACCTGGGAGGCAATCTCAGACGAGCATGCAGGCTTATCTAAATACAGCCTAAAATATACACTACAAGTTTCAAATGGGGAGGTTACTTACCAAAGACTTGAGCCAAACAGGCATCAATATCTGCTGTACTGGAGAATTCTGCACAGTTGCATGACCAAGGCAGGGGCATTGCTTTGCTTTGGGCGATCAAGGCAGGGGCATTGCTTGAGGCCAGGCATTCATGGCCAGGCCCAGCAATGTAACTAGACTCTATGTCTACAAAAAATAAAAAATAATTAGCCAGGTGTGGAGGTGTGTCAGAGCTAATCAGGAGGCTGAGGTGGGAGGATTGCTGGAGCCCAGGAGTTAAGGCTGCAGAGTGTTATGATCACACCACTGCTCTCCAGCCTACAAACTTTTCCAGGATCTGCATTTCTGCATGTGTTTTCTTTACAAGACCAGTGCTCTAACCCCTGAGCTATGGAGCCATATGTGTTCTCTTTCGATTAAACTCTTTTGCATGGCATTTTGAGAAGGGCACCATGCATATCCAGGGAAAGGAGCATTGGACTTGAGTCCCTGTCCACTTTGTGAGTGACATGAGGTCTTGGGCAATAGAGTTCTGTGGATTTGGTGTTCTCACCTGAGGGCTGGTGGGAAAGGTGCTAACCCATAGGAGACCATGGAGGGATGCAAATTGCTAACATGATCTGTAGCCTGAAAAGAACCAGCGTTGTTATCTGTCAGGAAGTGCAATACACGATGCTAGATGCAAGGATGGTGATGCTTCGTGCTCAGTTTTGAGGGGAGCAGAGGCAAACATACATTTCAGGTCTTTAATGAGAAACTACCAATGCGAAAGTCCCCACATCACAGAATCTGATCACTGGGGGCAGGCGAGTTGTCTCCATTATTATAAAGAAGATTCCCCCAGGGGATCGCATGCTCAATTAGGGCTGAGAACCTCAGGAGAAGGCCCAGCTCAGCCCCAGTGCCGTGTATGTTTAAGGTGCAGAAACTGCCCAGGAAGATATTGTACAGTTGGGTGCAGGGGGGGTCTGACACTCAGTAGTTTCAATGAGCTCCCAGGTAGCCCTGCTCGGCCACACAGACTTCCTATGTTCCAAGTGTTTGTCTTCTACATTTTTGCATAACTTCTTCAGATTTTGACACATAAGCAGATTCCAGCCTAAAGCAATCCATGTGCCTTCCGCTCAAAGCAGCTGTAACAGGTAACCTGGGAGGCAACCTCAGACAATTATGCTGTCTTCTCTAAATATAGCCTAAACACACTACAAGTTTTCAAATGGGGAGGTTACATACCAAAGATTTTAGCCAAACAGTCATCAACATCTGTTGAATTAGAGAATTCAGGATGAATATAGTGGTTCACACAAGAAATGGAGGCCCTTTGGGAGATCAAGGCAGGGGTAATGCTGCTTTGCCTTGGTGTTCATGACCAGGACCGGCAATGTATCTAGACTCTGTGTATATAAAAAGTAAAAAACAATTAGCCAGGCACGGAGGCATGTGCCTATAGCTACAGCAAATCAGGAAGCAAAGGTGGGAGGATCACTGGAGCCCAGGAATCAAGGCTGCAGGGTGCCATGATCACACCACTGCATTCCAGCATACAAACCTTCCCAGGATCTGCATATCTGCATGTGCTCTCTTTCAATCAAACTCTTTTGCATGGTTTTTTGAGAAGGGCATCATGCATATCCTTGGGAAGGAGCACTAGACTTGAGTCCCTGTTCACTCTGTGAGTGCTGTGAGGTCTTGGGCAGTAGAGTTCTGTGGATTTGGTGTTCTCGCCTGAGGGCTGGTGGGAAAGGTGCCAACCCACAGGAGACTGTGGGGGGCATGCAAATTGCTAACATGATCTGTGGGCTGAAAAGAACCAGTGTTGTTATTTGTTAGGAAGTGCAATACATGATGCTAGATGCAAGGATGGTGATGCTTTGTGCTCAGTTTTGAGGGGAGCAGAGGCAAACATACATTTCAGGTCTTTAAAGAGAAACCTTTCCCTCCCTAAGGAATGATGCTAATAAGAAGTGATGTTGACCACTTTGGAATATGTGGTTTTCTGTTTCTGGAGAAAAATGTGATTGCATATCTGCACTAATCCACACTACGAGTCTATATTTGGGAGGAAGTCTGGGGGCCTGAGGCTGTCTCCACTTGACCAGTTTGTTAAGCCCAGGGAATTCCTGATGTTGTCACTGATGTATGAAGAAGAAAAAAATGAAGGTGCGATGGAAGTGGAGTGAGTCAGCAATCTCGCCTAGGGTTTAAGGGGCTGATTCCAGACTTTAGCCATTACTCTCGTTGCTACCTCATAGGTGAGAATGCAGTGTGCTGAAAGATGGTAGCAACCTGTGAAGATTTGGCTCTGTAATTTCACATGTGTTTTTCAAGTGGAACCCACTTCATCAGGCTTCGTTTTGTCAAGGTTTTGATGTTTCTGTGTCCCAATCATTTGCTTGATTTAAAGTCACGGCCAGTTCTTTTTCTGCTCCTGGAGGAGTATCCAAAACCTCCAGGAAGGAGAGACCTATCCCTTCATATGGGTGTCGGCAGGGTCACAGCATCCACTCATTCTGAGTGTCACAGAGCATTCAAAGAGTGTTTGTAAGAATCTGACGTTCCAACACAAAACCAGTGACAAAGCCCATTTTCACAGGACTTCCTCACAGACCATCTGAGGCCATAGGTTGAGCAATTGAATCATTTGTGTGCAGGACGGTTTTCAACTCTACAGAGTAATTGGTTAGCAGGGCTTCAAAGGCACATGGATATTGCTATCAGGTTAATGGTAGATGAAAGAAACAAAGCATTTTCTTTGCTTAGGTATTAGTGAATCATTAAGAATCAATTCCAGGCAAGTGAAAGTCACACAGCACAATATCACAAAAATCCTCTGGGTTTAAGGCATGCTAACAGTAGTCACCTTGTCCACTTTTCCTGCTGTCACCCTGACAGTCTTGCCATTTAAAATGGAGCATCCCCTGGGCTGTGTGACACTTAATGGCCTTCTCTCAATGTCTGCATAAGGCCAGCTATTCTACATGTTCGAGGATACTATTTACTTTTGTGACTTGGGCATGCTTGGTTTTGGAGGACAATGCTAGAGCTTCCTCCATCGTGAGGACTGTGTCCACTGCTTTTCCTTTGCTCTGCAGACCTGACACCTTGACCCTGAGAGGACTTCAATAATTGTGGCCAGCCACTTAGTTTTAAAGAGCAAAAGTGGGCAGACGTGGTGACTCACACTCACAATCGCAGCACTTTGTGAGGCTGAGGTGGGAGAATGACTTGAGCCCAGGAGTTCAGGACCAGCCTGAGCAACACAGGAGGACCTCATTGCTACAAAAATTAAACATAAAAAATTAACTAAGCATAATGGTGTGCACCTGTATTCCCTGCTACTCGGGATTGTGAGGTGGAAGAATTGCCTGAGCCTGGAAGGTCCAGGCTGCAGTGAACCCTGATCTTCCTACTGCAATCAAGCATGGATGACAGAGTGAGACTCTAACTAAAACAAAGAAACCAACAACAACAACAACAACAAAACCGAAAATAGCAAGAGTGATTCCAAATGAAGACTCAAAAACTAGAGGAAAGAAAGCGAATGTTCACTTTTTAAAAGCTATCTTGAAACAACACTATGCATAAGAGCCAAATAGTAGAAACCATCAAATGTCCATCATCTGATGAATGGATAAACAAAATGTAGCCTATTCATACAATGGAATATTTCTCAGCAGTAAAAAGGAGTGAAGTCCTGACACATGCTGCAGTGTAAATGAATCCTGAAAACCTGTTAACCAAAAGGAGCCAATCACCAAAGACCACATATTCCATGATTCCCCTTATCTGAAATATCCAGAAAGGGCAAATCAATACAGTAGACAGTAGGTGAGAAGGTGTCAGGGGCTGGGGGAAGGAGGGTGGGGCGTGATCACAGGGAGTAGTATGAGGTTCCCTTTTGGGGAGAAGAAAATGTTCTCAAGTTAGATAGCAGTGATTCAAAACACCCACGTATGCTAACCTCCCATGGAGCTCTGGATTTTGAGAAAGCTTCAAAGGGAAGAAACTTTGTAAGTTATTCCTTTCCCCAAGTAATAAATCCCTAATGGTAAATTTAGGAAGGTAAACATAGGGTGAGGAGAAAGCCTGTGTCTACCCCACTATTGGAGGAACACCACCCCCTGCCTGATTTCGACTTTTGGAGAATCTCACATTTCTCTTGGCTGCCCCAACAATATACTTGTGACAGTACCTTGGTTCAGAAAAAAAAAAACAAAGACGAGAACCACAACTCCGCTCATCTTTGCCATAGTCTGTAGACCATCAGAGAGAAACCAGTTTCTGAAGATCCTTCAGTCTCAACTGACTTCAGAATACTGCAGAAACTGTTGGTCTGTAAAGTCACACCAGAAAGTGAGGGGTGGGGGTGTCAGTTCTTCAGTGGGAAAGGGGGAGGGGCCTGTGTCTGTGGTCAGGGATGGAGGGGCCTGCTGGTGCCCTGGAGTAATAGCCTCTCTGTTCACTTCCCTTACTCTCTAGTGCCTTCCTCCATCCTGCCTGTCCCGCAGTGCCAAAGGTCATATAATGTCAGCCCTGATTTTTAGGTTGCAAGTGAGAAAAGCTCAACTAAATCAGCTTTAGCGAACTGGAAGTAGCTAGACTAGCTAGATAAATCATATGATCAATCAAGGGATCACAGTTAAGTGTTGTTGTTTATTGTATTATATAAAGTTATAATACCAAAAAATCATAGACCAATTGATACTTCATGCTGTAACTTGTGTATCACTATGTCTCCTATTATATTGTATAAGTATTAAACTATTTTCAAAGGAAAAATCTCTGCATTGTAGTACTTTAATTGCACTTTTTTTCCTACTTTTTTCCTGTGTTTTCACTTCCTGTATACCATTGGCCTCCCTAAAAACATAACTACTAATAGCCTGCTGTTGACAGGAAGCCTCACTGATAACATAAACAGTCTGTTAACACATATATATTTATACTGCTATATTCTTAAAGTAAGCTGGAGATAAGGAAATTTTATAAAGAAAATCCTGAGGGCCGGGTATGATGCCTCACACCTGTAATCCCAGCAGTTTGTAAGGCTGAGGTGGGAGGATCACTTGAGCCCAGGAGTTCTAGACCAACCTAGAAGATATAGGTTGACCTGGTCTATACAAAATATCAAAAAATAAGCTGAACACGATGGCACACCTGTGCTCCCAGTTACTTGGGAGGTGGCGGGGGCATGGGGTGGGGGGGGGACGCCTGAGCCCAGGAGGTCAAAGCTGCAGTGAGTCATGATTCTACCACTGCACTTCAGTCTGGGCAACAGAGTGACACCCTGCCTCAAAGATAAAACAAAATCTCTACTCTACAGTAGGAAGTACTGAAAATACATCCTGGTAGATCCCACCAGTGGGTGGGAAAGCCCTGGGAAAAGAGACTGGTGAGACTGCCACAGAGCAATGCCCTGGCAGGTGCTCAGCGTGCACTGATGTACCAGGAAGATTTCACACAATGCTAGAAGTGAGGGCAAAGCAGAGAGGAAACAGGCTAGCTTCGACCCCCTAACTTTTGATGCCCATGGACCACTCCTGCCACCTTCCTCCATCTTCTTCACCTCAAGAATACCAAACCTCAATAACAGAGACAGTCTCTCTCTTAAAAAAAAAACATGGATTCAGGATTGGGTGTTGCAATGGATATAGCTATGGATGTATTTAGGGAGGTAAAGGAAGACAAGGTTTATGACTATTTTAAAGAAAAATGAAGATGGTTACCTAAGCTGTTTTAAGACAAGTGTTCTTGGCTACAAGGATTGGTAACAACAATGGTGTCATTCCAAGGTTGAAAAGAAAATTTCAGGGCAGCTGTCCTTGCAGAAGTATTTTTTTATGTAAAGTTGTGGTGGCCTTTGTGCATGCTTGTGGTTTCAACAGAGTCTTTTGTGATAGGTCCTGTTATCAGGCACATGTACATTAAAACCTTTCCTTCATAGTCTTCCCCTGGCTCTGTTTGTCAGGCTTTGACACCAGTAACTCCACTTTCATTTTGAGCATTTTCAGAGCAGCAAATCCATCCTTCCCTTGCTCAGGCTGAAATCCAGGATTTTGTTCCAGAATTCTCTCTGTCTCTCTGCCACTGCCCCCCACACTTCCTATCCAATCCATAACAACTTCTCTCAGTTCTGTTTTCATGTATATTCTCAAACCGGCCACCTTCCCAGCTTCACTGTCCAGGTATAAACAAGGCCATTGTCATCTTCATTTTACTGCCTATGAAATGAAAGGCCCACAAAGTCTCTTTCAAGTTCTTGGTCACTATGGAATTCTAATGAGTTCTATTGCCAAAAGTTTCTGGGTTTCCTCTCCCCCTTACCCCTTCCCTTCCCTCCTGTCTTCTCTCATCACTAAAAGAAGAGAATATGGGCTGCTTTGCAACCTAATAGGCCATGAGATGCTTGTGCAATTTACCAATCACCTTGATGTGCTCATCAGATTTCCTCTGCCTGCTTTCATTTCTAGGCAGGCTTGTTGAGGATCTAGGCAGGAGAGAAAAACAACTCTTTGTATGCAGTCACACAGGTCTAGAGCAGGAGTTAACAACCTTTTTCTGTAAAGAACCATTTAGAAAGCGTCTTGGACTTTGCCGGCCACATATGCTTCTGTAGTATCTCCTTCCTTGTTTTTGTTGTGATGACTCCTTAAAAATGAAAAAAACAGCCAGACACAGTGGCTCACACCTATAATCCCAGCACTTTGGGAGGCCGAGGTGAGAAGATTGCCTGAGCCTGGTGGTTCAAGACCAGTGAAGGCAACTTGGGGAGACCTCATCTGGGCATGATGGCCCGTGCCTGTAGTCCAAGCTACTTGGAAGGCTGAGGTGGAAGGATTGCCTGAGCCCAGCAGTTCGCGGCTGTGGTGGCTGGGAATGTGTCACTTCACTTCAGTTTGGGCAAAAGAATGAGACTCCAACTCAAAAAAAAAAAAAAAAAAAGGAAAGGAAAAGGAAAACCATTGAAAGAATCCATGAAACCAAAAGCTGATTCTTTGAGAAAATCAAAAAGATATAAAAATCTCTAGCCAGACTGACCAGGGAAAATGAATGCACACATTACCAACTTCAGGAATGAGAGTAGGCATCATTATAGATAACTGCAGACATTAAAAGGAAAATAAGGGGACAATAGGAACAACGTTTTGCCGAATAACTTGACAAGTTACATAAAATGGACAAATTCCGTGACATATACAACCAAACAAAGCTTACTCAAGAAGAAATAAATAATCTGGTTACCT
>CAUYQG010019201.1:0-49216 GCA_963574415.1 Tarsius wallacei
CTGAGGTCTGCTTTTGTTTTTCCATGTTTTTAAATTTTGTTGTTAATTTTTTTGTCTTATTTATTTGTACTTTTCTCTGTTCTTCTCATTGCTGTTTCTGTATCATGGATGCAGGGGGTACACACACATACCCATTTCATCATCATATAGAGTAGTGGTGGGGAGTGGGTCTCAGGGAACTCATACCACAATCAGTGAACACTGTGATTTGCGAGTAGTTTCTGAATTATAGCTCCTCATCCTCCACTTTATTAAATTCTCAAAACTACAAGAGACAGCAAATATTCCCACCCACAGCCCTGCTTCAAAATAGAACAAATTCAGAGCCTTGCTCAAGGAAAAAGAGAGAGATGAGCAAGCATCAGAAGTGAAAGCCTCTCCCACTGCCACTGAATAACAGAACTAAAGATAAAAGAATGAGATCTGTCACAAATGAGGAAAAATCAATAGAAGAACACAGGAAATTCCCAGTGCAACACAGAGAAAACACCTGAAAAATCAGACCTTAGAATCCAAACGATGAAAGTCACCAATGACTGGCCCCAGAATACAACAGGGATTAGGGAATAGATAAAAAAGACTGAATAAGACTCAAGAAAGAACAAAATGAAACACTGAAAGAATTTGTAACAGATTTTGGTAATAAAAAATTTCTTTCAGGAAATGAATAACAAGATGACAACCATGGGAAGCAGAATTAATCCAGCAGAGGAAAGAATCTCAGAACTTGATGACTAAAACATGGAATTAACCCGATCTGTAAAAAAATAGAACAAAAACTCAGAAAGAAAGAAGAAAACCTCCAAGAGATGCGCGATTATATCAAGAGGCTGAACCTATACCTGATTGGTATCCCAGAAGATGAAAGGGAAAGGGAGAAAACCTTGGAGCAAGTATTCCAGGAGGTTGTCCAGGAAAACTTTCCCCATCTCATCAGAGATGTGACCAAACACAAGAGATACAGAAAACCTCTGCAAGACATCAAATGAGAATACCAACCCCTAGACACATAGTAATTCCCCTACACAAAGTAGGTACAAAAGAAAAAATCCTAAAGGCAGCAAGAGAGAAAGGTCAGTCTACCAACTGAGGAAGACCAACAGAATAGCAGCAGACCTATTGAAAGTAACACTACAAACTAGAAGGGACTGGAGTCCAATATTCAAAGTCCTCAAAGATAAGCAATTTCAACCAAGAATTTTCTACCCAGCCAAGTACAGCTTAATCAGTGATGGAGAATTAAAATCCTTCCCAGACATCCAATCCGTAAGATATTATGCAGCTACCAGAGCAGCTCTATAGGAGATGCTTAATAAGGTATTAAGAACAGAAGAAAGAAAAAAAAGAATGACCATGCACTTCTCAAGAGAACACAGAATCAACGTTGAATATATTTCAACTGCAAACACACACACCCATCCATCCAAAAGTTAAAAACAAACAAAGAAACTTTATAAGAACCTCATGATGCAGCTAAACAATCACATTTCAATAATCAGCCTGAATGTGAATGGAATAAATGCAGCACTGAAAAGACACAGAATGGCAAACTGGATAAAAAACCATGACCCATAATTTGCTACACCCAGGAAACTCATCTCATCACAAGGGACATACACAGACTCAAAGTTAGAGGATGAAAAATGAATGGAAGAGGCAGGAGTCACAATCTTAACATCAGGCAAAGCAACTTTTAAGCTATCAAAAATTTAAAAAGATACAAAAGGACACTACATAATGATAAAAGAAATATCAAGAAGAAATATCCATTGTAAACATATATGCATACAACACAGGAGCACCAGTGTTTATAAAGCAACTACTAAGAAAACTAAAAAAAGATATTGATTCTCAATCTATTCTAGCTAGGGACTTAAATACCTCACTAACAACCCTAGCTAGATCATTGAGGTAAAAAAATCAATAAAGAGATCCAGAACCTCAACTTGACACTTGACCAAATGGACTTAATAGATACCTACAGAACACTTCACCTAACAACCACAGAATATACATTCTACCCATACCTCATAGAATGTACTCCAAGATCAATCACATCCTTGGCCATAAACAAATCTCATAAGATTTAAATACTGCCATACAACTTCTCAGACCACAGAGGAATAAAAATAAATGTCAACACCAAGAAAATTCCCCCCAAACCCACAAAGACATGGATACTACACAGAATGATGCTGAACAACTCCTGAGTCTACACAGAAATCAAACCAGAAATGAAAAGATTCCTGGAAGCAAATGAAAATGAAGAAACATCTTACCACAACCTCTGGGATGCCACGAAAACAGTTGTAGGAGTGGAATTTATATCTCTATGAACACACATCAAGAAAATGGAAAGGTCACAAGTAAGTAGCCTAACAAATCACCTAAGGGAGCTGGAAAGACAAGACCACTAAAACCCTAGCTTTAGCAGTAAAATCCAGATCAACAAAGTAAAAGTCCAAATATGAGACATAGAAGACAAAAACATCAGAAAAATAATCAACAAAGTGGGCAAAAGACATGAACAGACACTTCTCTAAAGAAGATATACAGGCAGCAAACAGATACATGAAAAAATGCTCAGCCTTACTAATCATCAGAGAAATGCAGATCAAAATCACCTTGAGATGCCACTTATCCCAGTAAGAGTGGCCATCATTAATAAAACTAACAACAACAGGTGCTGGTGAGGATGCAGAAAAAGGGAACATTTCTACACTGCTGGTAGGAATGCAAACTAGTTCAACCTCTATGGAAAACAGTGTGGTGCTTTCTAAAAGAACTAGGAATTGACCTTCTATATGTCTCAACAATCTCCCTATCAGGAATATACCTGGAGGAACGCAAATCAAAATATACCTGTGCATGCATGTTTATTGCAACACTATTCACAATAGCAAAAACATGGAACTAACCGTGCTGCCCATTGAAAGTGGAATGGATTTTAAAAAGTGGTATATATACATGATGGAATATTATGCAGCCAGAAAGAACAACAAACATATGACTTTGCAGCAACTTGGATGGATTTGGAGTCTATCATACTTAGTGATCTATTACCGAAACAAAGAACTGAGTATCACATGTTCTCACTCATAAGCAGACCCTGAACTTTTACCATAATACTATAAGAAAGGGATTGGCAGTAGTGGGATACTGCTGGGGTGGGGGGTGGGGTGGGGCACATAACATCAAAAAAGGTGCCTGATTTCAAACCAGGCAAAGTGGGGCCCAAAGGGAGACCCAAACTTTACTTGTATGATGTCACCTTGTATACTTAATCCTGAATTGGACCCCACATCATTAAACAAACAAACAAAACAAAAACAAAGTCAGGAAAAGGCCAGATTTTAAGATTTCTTGCATGCTGGGTTAAAAGTTGGACTTAGTCATTGCATCACAGTAGTGGATATGTATATTTTACAAGGTGTAAAGTGTTTTTATATACTTTAGTAGTCTGTGTTAAATGTTTTAAAAAAGAAATTATCACCCAATATAAAGATAACACCGAAGTTGGAAAAACTAAATGACCCTCTAGGGTTACAGAGCAAATTTCTTCTTTTTCTGTCCCTATTGTGCTTTTTTAGTTGTTTATTCACATCAACAATATAGCATTTGTCATAATGCGTTATAATTGGTCACCTTTTTTCTCTAACACACTTATTTCTGTATGGAGAAAGCAGCTACTAGGAAATTCTACATGACTTCACATAATTGATTTAACAATTGATTAAAAAAAATGAATAGCCAAGTATGATGGCTAGAGAATGGCCTTATATTAAAACCTTGGTAGGACTCCTAGTTCCACTATTAGTTTAACTTTATCAAATTGTTTACCTTTGCCAAACCTAAGTGTCCTTACCTTCACTATGTGGATAATGCTTACCTCATAGAGTTGTTCAGAGGAGTAAATAAGAAAATGTGTAAAAATGCCCAGCATAGGGTCTGACTCATGATAAGCATTTAGTTAATGGATATTTTATGTTTTTGTTGAAAATAATATTATTAATGTAATAACTTTGAATTAATAACTAAATCCTCTTCCTTTTATTTTATTTTTTCTTAATTTAGTTCAGCCATTGCCCACTACCCCAGATTTCATGATGGTAAATATCGTCCATTTGCTTCCAGATACAGGATTCCCCTTAGCATTTCTTTTAGGGCTAGTCCAGTGGTGATGAATTTCCTCAGTTTTTGCTTGTTTGGAAAGGACTTTATTTCTCCTTCATATTTTGAAGGATAACTATGTTGGGTATAGTGTTCAGGTCTCCCACCACACACACTTTGAATATATCCTCCCAGTCTTTCCTGGCCCTTAAGGTTTATGGTGACAAATCTGCTGTTAGTCTGATGAGGGTTCCCTTTGATGTGACTAGATGCTTTCCTCTTGCTGGTTTTTGAATCTTCTCTTTGTCTTTGACTTTTGGCAGTTTGCCTATAATGTGCCTTGAGGAGACATTTTTGGTTTATAATTGTATTGGAATTTCTGAGCTTCCTGTATCTGGATATCTAAATTTCTTGCTTGGGAATTTTTCAACTGTGATTTTGTTAAATAGGTTATCTAGTCTCTGCCATTTTTTCCATCTGCTGTAACACACAAAATTTGAACATTTAGTAACTTTATGGTATCTCATTTGTCATGTAGGCTTTCTTCATTCTTTTGTCTTTATTTTTGCCTGACTGTGTTATTTCAAAAGACCTGTCTTCAAAGTCTGAATTTCTTATTTCTACTTCATCCAGTCTATTGTTGAAGTTCTCTTTTGTATTCTTTGTTTTATTCATTGAATTCTTCAGTTTCAGGATTTCTGTTTTTTTTTTAAACTAATATCTATTTCTTTGATGAATTGCTTATTCATATACTGTATTGTCTTTCTGGTTTCTTTGTATTGTTTATCTTTGTTCTCTTGTATCTCACTGTACTTCTATAATATTATTTTGAATTCTTTTTTCAGGCATTTCATAAATTTCTTACTCATTGGTATCTGTTGCCAGAGAATTATCATGCTCCTTTGGAGGTGTCACATTTCCTGCTTTTTTATGTTTCTTGTGTTCTTACTTTGATGTCTATATATCTGGTGTAACAGTAGCTTCTTCTTTTTTTTGGATTGGCTTTAGTAGGAAAAGACTTTTTCCTGCAGATGTATATGTAGTGTTAGTTGGGTAGGGCATTTTAGTTTTGATTCTGGGTATGTGCAGTAGTGTAGTGTTCATATACTTTCTTCAACTATAAACAGTGTCAGTGGTGTCTATGATTTCTTCTGTGGCTTAGGCTTCAGTTGTTAGTGGAGGCTATGGTAAAGCCTTGCTGGGGACAGGGAGGCCAGGTAGGCCAGTCTTTGGGTCCAAGTGGTGGCAGTGGTGGGCTGAGCATTCTGGTCCTTGGGCCCCCAGCAGTGTACATGGGCACCAGTGTTAGTGGGTCCAGGAAGACCAATTCTTGAGCCTTTAGGTGACTTGCTGGCATTGGCAGCAGTGGGCTGAGTGGGTTGGTGGGTCCTCAGGCGCCTTGACAGAATGTGTGGTATCAGCAATGACAGTAGTAGTGATGAGACAACCCTTGGGATCCCAGGCAGTGGTGACTGCTGTAGCTGGATGGGCCAGTCCCCAGGTCCCCAAGTGGCACATGTGGGTGGGTGCCAGTGGTGGTGGTGGCAGCAGGCTAGGTGGGTCCATCCTCAGAACTCTAGTGGTAGTATACAAATAGATGTCAGTGGTGGTATATAAGGTAGGGGCGATTCTCAGGCCTCCACATGATGTGCTTGGGTGTTGGTAGCAGGTGTTCTGGACCTGTTGTTAGGCCCCTTGGGGGTGCATATGTGCACCTGAGGTGACTGACAGGGCCAAATGTCCCTGATTTGAGCAATGTGATTGGAAGCAAAAAGCCTACCATTTCTCTAGAGGTAGGATGGCTTTGTCTTACAGCTAAATGTTCACATTCCTCCCTGCCTACACCACATGGCTTTTTGTACATAAGGGATTTGGAAGGTCCCAGAGTAAGAGTCAGTTGAATAATTAAAAATATTACAAGGGTCACTTTACCTAAAGTGATATAATTCATATCTGCCTGAGGAGTAGGCAGTCTAACATATAACTTAGTGAGCTAAAAAACACTAAGAGAATACGAATATTAAGAATTAACATTTACTGACTCTTGAATATATGCTAGGAAATAGCCTAGACTAGGAAAGAATAAGCTGCTCAAGCTTTGACTTACAGAGGACTTTTCTGATTTCAGCACTTTCATGTTGCATTCTTGGAGCACAATTTGAGTATGCATTTCTAGAATTGAACTTTTTAAAAAAATTTCACCAAGCCTATAGAGTCAACAAATGTAGAATACCTCTGCTGTTGTTTGAATGTTTGTCTCCTCCAAAACTCAAGTTGAAATTCAGTTGCCATTGTAACAGTGTTAAGAGGTGAGAGCTTTAAGAAGTGTTTAGGCCTTGGGAGCTCCACCTTCATGGGTGCGACTGGTGCCATTGTAAAAGGGGTTGTCTCTCTTTCAGCCATGCAGTGACACAGCAAGAGGGCCTGGCCATATAGTGGCAACTTGGTATTTGTCTTTCTAGTCTCCAGAACTGTAAGACAACACATTACGTTCATAATAAACTACCCAGTTTCAGGTATTTTGTTATAGCAGCACAAAACTGACTAAGGCGCTCTCCGTTAAGAAACTCCACCCAATACTTGGTGTATATTTATTTTGCTATCCAGAGTAGCACTATACAACTGCAACTATGCAAAGGAAACACAATGTATTTGAATATTTTCTTCTTGCATTGGTCTTTCTGCTATGTGTTGTTATTTTCTTTCCACCATGGTTTTAATATCCTCTAGATCAGGTGCTTCTAGGAAGTCAGGCTTGATCGTCATGATCAGTTTCTTCCGAGGAAACTCAGTCTATCAAGGTACTTATCACGGAGTATTAGTTGGCTTTGATATGCTTTACTAATCCTATTTTGGTTTGTTTATGTGTTATTTTTTAAAAAACCATTTTGACCTAAAGAACCAAGTTTAATCAGAAGTCTGACATATACAATAACACCCTTTGGGATATATTCAATGGATACTCGATACTTACCACGTTGATGATGATGGCAGTTTGTTAAATGATGTAAGTGTCAAACAGCCGGGTAAATATGAATTTGGCTGAATAGGGGTGAACAAATGCAGACACTAATTTTAAGTCCACAGACACAGCTTAATTACTTCAAAAATTTGGTTCCTATGAATATTCTCCCAGTTTTAAGGCATAATCTTAGAAAGAATATCTTATTTTGCCTCCTCAGTATATTTCCACTTCCTGTCCCAATTTTCTTTAAGTACTAACTAATTATAAGACATAAAATAGAAATATACAGTCTAGTTAGGGACTTAAAGTTGGCAGTTTCTTGAGATTAGGAAAAAAGACAAATATATTTTCTTAACACCTCATAATATTTGGTCAGAACTAGAGCCTTTGGGGGCTTTCAGGGTCTTTGGAAGAAGCAACTAACTGTTGGCTCCTGAGAAGATGGTAATGGAGGCTACCCTCAAGAGGGATCTTTTTCTGGTGTACAGGTAGGAGAAGATCCAATGGAAGGAGAAATTCCATTACTCTTGCTTTTGTAGAATGCTAGGAAGGCTCAAAAAATCCTTTAATGGTAACTTTAATAATCACTAATGATAGATTTGGCTGGGAAGCATTAAAGTAAATTCTTCCTAGCCTTCAAGCTTCTGAAGCTAGCTCCTGACCTAGCTTAGCTCTTTGCCTGGAAGCTGTCCAACTGCTGCCTCCAGCTACATGCCTTAGTTTCCCCTGTATTTCCCCAGTCCCTAATTGACCTGCATAACTCCTTTGTCATATTTTTAAAAAGGGAGTAAGATGAAATACAATTATTTAGATAACTGATTTAATTGTATGATTCACTTATTCTTTAGAAAGGGTGCAGGTATTTTGAACACATATGGGGCTTATAATAATGTCTATAAATATTTAGTTATTGGATCTTGGCTAAGTTACATCTTATTGTAACACCCTTGTAATGGAAAAATCAGATCTAATGCATATGATTTGTAACTCACATTTTTCCAACAGCATTCCATAATTTTTTGCATTTTTCGTACTGTATACATTTACACATGGTGAGGAAGCTAAATAAACTTGAAAAGTATATCTGCAGAGTAAAAATATTTAGGCATTTACATATTACAAACCTTCAAACAATTTTAATGTAGAGATTTATACATATGCTATATAAGTAGGATATTAGAGACAGTTGAATTAGTACATAAAGTTTTTATTTAAAGTTTTCCCCTTCCAAGCAAGCTTCATTTACACATTCTAATACTGTACAAAATTTACATTCTCTGTGACTTATTTATTCACTTTTCACTTTCTAGTAGCTTGTCTCTTTCTGAAATACAGAAAGCTTTACTTACAGTTCTCATAAATGCTTTTATTTATTTTGGCTAGAAATAAAAAATAAAATGAAGACCAAGTCTAAGGAAAGCAAATGTTCTTGTATAAACTGTAACTTTTGGAGGGAACAGTGACAGTTGACCACAAAAGCAGACCTTGTTCTCTTCATGACATCAGCTGGGATTTTCCCACGAAGCACTGTAACTTTTCTTTCTTTTTTCTATATATTCATATGTTTTCAAGGAAAAAGAAATGAAAATTGATTGCACTGGATATATATATTTATATATATATTTTTACAACGGATCCTTTGGATCTGAACATACAAATAAATACAAAAACAACGAAGATTGCACTTTACTGTAGAAACGGCATTGGATTCCAGGATACTCATTCATCTTGATGTGCTCAGCCATGAAAGCTTATCACCAAGGCATTTTAAATCTGTGGCTTCCTCTTATTGTTTTGAGTAACACATTTGTTGAGGGACTCAACATCATCCCTGGGTGATAACAAAAATATTTTAGGCTTTTATTTACTCCTAACAGTTTGTGTTCAAGCTCTGAAAAACTTGAAGATCGAATCCATGTTTCTGCCAGTTTTGTTCTTTTGGTTGGCCACACTGAGACTATCTCATGCTCTCCTGATCTTCTGCTCCTAAATTCTCCATGCTCCTAAAGACAACTAACAATTGCTCACTTAACTGAGTTCAGGCGTCTCTGGTGATAACAAAATATAATGAGTTGGGTGAATAATGAGAGTAAGTTAAGTGTCTAGAGTCATCCAAAGGTGAGGAAGAGAAGGAGTATTTTATCAGGTGCTATAATTGACTCTGTGGCTCTTGTAAGGTCTGTGTTTTTTAAAGAGAGAGACAACTGGAATTGCATTTAGATGAAATTATTCTTTCTTTCCATCTCTGATTTCCTGAAAGCAAACTCCCATTCTTCATTATGAATTAAGTTTGAGTCAGACATATTATCTAACAGAATCGCTAAAATATCATATGGCTAATTCATCAGCCCTATCTTTTGAAGCAAATAACATGTGTGTTCACTACTTCTGTACCACAGAAAATGAGAAAGCATACATATCTGTTAAGTGAATAGTGACATAGTGTATTTTGCTTTAATCTTTCAGATAAAATTGAGGACACAGAAATGATGATTCTGACTAGCCTAGAACCTATAGGGTAGAAAGCAATTACTATGAGAGCCAACATCTTTTTCTTCTCTGATTGCATGAGGTGCTGTAAGGGCAGAAGGTATATGAAATGAAGTTGTATAGAAATAAAAATATCCCTCTTTAATCTTATATGATTTTCATTAACATTGTTGCCAGTGGAGTCTGTGAAGTAGCCGAAGGTTAGAACTACAGAATCAAGTGGCAATTTCTTCAATGCAGTGTAAGTATTTTGGTGATTCATATTTGGAATCATTCATGAATACAATATCCCCAAAACTTCAACATAGATCACATGCAGGTAGACTACAATGCACAATACTGATCTTAGGTCTCTCTGGGGCCAGTCTTCTGTGTTTTATCTTCTCCTTTTGCAAGTTAAGATCCACATGAGGAGTTTTTATAAAGCTGGGACAAGTTAAAACCAGTCTGAAATGGAAGAGTTTGTCACCACAGAAAGTTTGGTGTGATCTGAGTTACAGACACAGTATCTGTTCAAGAACAGGTCTCTTTCTTTTGTAGTTACTTATAAATCATCAGAAACCAAGGGTGGGTTTTGGCAGTTGTACCAATAGAATGCACTGTTCCTACTATGATGGTGATGTCACCTGCCATTGCTTCTTAGAATGTGACACTGTTCATCCCAGGGTTTCCTGGTGTTATTTGTTGTATGGTACACAGGCGGGCAGGATAACTGTCGCACAGGCAGGGCCAGCCAATGGTTCTGCTACATCTCCTTCCAGTTCTGTCCAGGTTCCTTTCTCTGGACAATAGCATATTGTGGATGACTTGTATGCCCCCTGTAATGGCAGAGCAAGGAGCATTTAGAGTAGGATGTTCAGAGAAGTGTGATGACAATGTTATTGACCACATTTACATTGAAAAGAAAATATCTATTCTCTGCTCTTGCTAAAAAATTCCAAATCAAAGCAGTGAATTTTAAATTGTTTTAATCCAGGGGAAAATTTGAGACTGACAACATTTCAGAATTGTTTTTTGGTGACTAATAGTAAAAGTCATAAAAATAATTTACAATATCCTAGAAGCTCAACAAATCCTTTAAATTAATTGACCAAAAATTAAAGATATTCAACTGATTGAAGTTAAAAATGATCAAATTTACCTTAAACATTCAAATAATTGAAGTAGATTGGGTTTTACATTGTTGTCTCACTTCTCCATTTTTATTTTGGAACTGGGGAATGGCACAGCTCATTTTGAAAACCAGTTTAAAGTAAACTAGAAATGAAGGCTTGGCAACTTTTTCGGACATTGATTTATTTATTTTCAAGAGGCCACATGAGAAATAAAAAATGTCTTTAATCTTGTTTCATTTGTTAACTTTGGTGGCTGGTACTTATGTAACATTTTCCTACCCAAACCCAAAAGCTTTGTTTTTATTGTAGGCAACAAACAAAAAGCCAACCAACCTAATAACCATTTTTCTGAAAGTGCACCATTTCTCCTGTTGTGTGCTTCCAAGCATATATATCCTCATACCAGCAAAGAAGCACATGGATGAATATCCAGTTATATATGTCAACACATGTTGGCCTCTATGTAACTAATAACATTTTAAAGCTCCCCAAAACCTTATGTCATAATCTTGCTTGATGCAAAATAAATAAAACAAACATTATTAAAAGACCAAATTAATCTTATAAAACTAACACAAATAAATAGGAAAACATAGAGATGGTCATTGTTTTAAAAGGGAAAAGGTAATCCACTAGACCCGATGCATCTCTTGATGAGATGTAATTTGAACTATGAAACCACTTTGCTCAGGTGTTTTTGCTAAAAAAGAACAACAAAATCAACAACAAAAAATAATAAAAACAGAAAAAAGAAAAATGCTGCACTTATTAAGCCCTTATCTCTAACTTTTAGTCTATAGAAAATATGCAGATGGAGGACTATTTTAAAAGACACACCACAAGGAAGTCATGAACCAATTCCAGAAAGTAGGGGTTCTATATAACTGACTCTCTTTTGTCAAGAAATCAATAGCATAGAACAAAAAAAAAGGGACACAGTAATGTTCTAGATTGCAAGAGATCTATGAGACATCATAGTGAAATATAAGAATAACTTACAGGATCTTGATATGGATATATCAGTCTGAAAGATATACTTTTTTTCCATGTTAGTCAGGGAAATTTGAATATGAACTGGATATAAAAGAATTACTGTTAATTTTTAGAGGTGTGATAATGATAGCGTATTTACATAAGTTAATGATTTTTAAAAAGATAAATACTGAAGCATTTAGGGTGGAATAATATGATGTCTGGGATTTGCTTCAAATTGGCCAAAATTTTCAGAAAGGGTAACAGATGAAGTAAGTGTAGCAAAATGTTGGTGGATGTTGGTGAGTGATGGGTTAATGTGGGCCCATTGTAATCTCAGTTTGAGTGTGTTTTGGGAAATTTTCATGATAAAATTGGGGGAAAAAAGGAGAAAGCAATGGTAAATTCCATATCCTAGATAGAATTCGTGAATATTGGAGAATGAATTTCCATTTTTCATGCCTTACTGGTCAGAAACTTCTCAGACTCTCTTATTCAACAGAACCAGGACATTTGTACAATCACTTGAGTCTGACTTTTAGTTGGAAAGCTAGAATCATAAAAACTGGGGATAAGGGAGAACTGAGACCTATCACATCCTGGATGCAGTTGATCAGACATCAAGTGTGTTGACAGCAACCTGGCTGATTCTGTGTCACTACCTGAAGTAACTGACAGCTTGCATATAAGCATGCTACTCTTAAAAAGTGCATGTGTGGAGGAGAAAACATTTAGAGGGAAACAAACAGAAAAAGCACAAGCAAAACATAGAAGGATGCAGTACATGTGAATACGTACCATACTCCAGCTGTAACCTCCCACAAGGTAAATGCTGTCGTCAAGAACTGCACAGCCAGGGCCACTTCGACCCTCCAAAATGGGAGTTTGGAGAATATTCCACTGGTCACCTTTTGGGTCATAGCACTCCACAAGCATTACATCAAGGTGGGAGAAACCTAAGTGACAGAGGAAAATGAAACCACGGAAGAATAAACTCAAGGGCCCCAACTTAAAGCAAGGCCTTCTTTCAAAAACAGATCTAGAGCCAAGAAGTAGATAATTGTATCTTTGAAGATACAAATGCATAAATTCACTGTTAAAATTGGAAGACATGTCAGAAAGACCTAAGAGAAAAACCCAGACAAAGCCAGGCCCTGTGGCTTACATCTGTAATCCCAACACTTTGGGCAACTGAGTGGGAGAATTACTTGAAGCCAAGAGTTTAAGACCAATCTGGGCAACAGGGCAAGACTCCATCTCTACAGAATTAAAAAAAAAAAAATAACCAGCATGGTGGAATGTGCCTGTAGTCCTAGCTTCACAGGAGGCTGAGGCAGAAGGATCACTTGAGCTCAGGAGTTTGAGGTTGCAGTGAGTCATGATTGTGCCATTGCACTCCAATTTGAGTGACAGAGTGGGACCTTTTCTCAAAAATAAAAATAAAAACAAAAATAAAATAAACCTAATCATATAAACTCTGGGTGTTTTGGATTAATTCAAAGCAAGAATGTATGAGCAGATGTCACTAGTACAGGTTGATTATATGTGGGTAGATCTTATTAAAAATGGTTTATTAAAACCTTATTTTGAAATGTTTAAAATAATATTGGTTAAAGCAAGCATTTTATAGAGTGCTTACAATATGCTAGTTTTGTTTTCTGAGTACTCTATTTCAATGAACTCATTTAATCCTCTCTCTCATTTTGTGAGATAGCCTCTATCATTATTTTCATTTTATAGGCAAGGGAATTGAGGGATAAAGACAGTAAATGACTTGAGTAAGTTTTAAGTTAGGAAGTAAATAGGCTGAGATTTGATTCCAGGCAAACGGGCCTCAGAACTCAGACTCTCTCAGCCTAAACTCTACTCCTTTTCTCAAATATTTAACCCTCTTAAAATGTTTTCGGTAATTAAAAATACATTATTCAGCTTCTTTTGCACTTTTTACAGTTTGACTATGTTTATAAACAACTCTGATGAGTTATTTACCAAGGATTCAGGTTTAGAGTAGGGGGCTGAGTACCTTCCACTGAAAAATGTCTCCTCCCACTTTTGATATGGGCCGGGACAGTAACTAGAATGACTTAGAACTTAGTATACTGAGAACAACTTAGGTTCCTGGACTCTACTGGAGACCTTCCTTTAATTTAGGGGGTGAACAATTCCTTGTGGAAGCTTTATGAACAAATCCTTAGTGATTTTTTAAAAAATTTAGTTAAATGTATGCTATGGATATTTGCTAGCTGACAATCACAGTGTGTATTCTAAATTAAGCCACATGCTGGACTGTTTAAAATAATTGAGATGAATGAAAAAGTAGAGTGATTTTCATTCTTGAATATGTAGACAGGTTATTTCAGACTATGAACTTCTTACATAAAATAAATCACATAGATGCTGGAACGATACACCAATGTGCTCGCTGCACCTTTGTGGCTCATTCCCTTCTTTTACTATTAAGATTATTGATGATAATTTTTGAAGCATATACATTTAGAATAGATACCTGGGAAAAATCCAGGTTATGAAGTTTTTAGAGGCATCATTTGAGAATATGTATGTTTTCTCCATGGCAATTACACATGTTACATATGTTGACTGCAATCCTCAGAAAAGCCATCAAGGAAAGGATAATTATTCCTCTGTTACAGACATGAGATTGTCATGAGTAAGACCACACAACATAGTAAGCATATAACTAGAATTCAGACCTAGGCTTAGTTGCAAAATCCGTACCTTTTCCTTACCACGAAGCCTCTCTGAGCTAATTTTAATATGTGTGCTATTTCTCATTTAGTTTGTCATTATCTGAGTCCAAACATAACCTTAAATATTAGAAGATCCTAAAACATTTAGGCAATATCTTGCAAAAGAAATGAGAAGAGATAACATTTTAATGTAGAGAGCTACAAAGTTAAAACATGTTGAGGTAAAATAATGGTGTATGGCTTGAAATGAAGGAGCACCATTGAAGGAGATAAAGAATAAAAAGGGAAGAGTCATAGTAGTAGAGAAAATCCTCTCTCTTGGGTAGAGTACCAAGCTGAGCAGCAGACATACACTAGGGGGTTGGCATTTCTGAACTTGAACTTGATTGGATAAACATGATCTTGAAAATGTCTACATACAAAATACATCTGCGCAGTTATGTTTAGGTGTAAATATGAATTAGGGAAAAAAATCTATGCCTAACC
This sequence comes from Tarsius wallacei, assembly GCA_963574415.1. Taxonomy (NCBI): domain Eukaryota; kingdom Metazoa; phylum Chordata; class Mammalia; order Primates; family Tarsiidae; genus Tarsius; species Tarsius wallacei. Next base: position 14,847 of record CAUYQG010019201.1, read on the forward strand.
CATTTAAAAATGTATATACTATTTTAGAATAAACGCACAACTATGCCTTATTTACTATGCCTGGATAGCCTGTTTTCCACTGAGAGCAGTTTAAAGAATCATGGAATATCAGAGCTGAAGAAGATTTTAGAGATCAATTAGACCAGTTTCTTCATATTCAGATGAGGAAACTGAATGTTATTGAACATTCTCAATATCATAGGTCTCTTTGCTTTCCTGTCAAATTTGGTATTGTATGCATACGCATAAAGTTATATATGTGTACATAACCTATAACAAGTTGCAGCTATAAACATGTTTTAGGGGAGGAAAGGAGCCAAAACATGACTTTTAAAATGCTATGTTTTTTATTTTTAAAAAGGCAATAGAATTTGAGAATCATAGATGGGTTGATATTCAATTCTTAAAAGAAATAAATCTAAACGTAGACATAACATTTTACTAAATGTTGCCTTTAAGAAAAATCACATTAACTTGGTGCAGTTATGACTAAAGTTCTCTGTGATTACTGCAAAAAACAATTTTCTGGAAAAAATTCATTACTACAACTTTGGTGATAAGGAATAATTTATTTCACTGAATTCCTTGTTATAACAAATTGTTTGTGCTTTTCAGTTATTAATGCTCCTGTTTCTTTTTTTCTGTAGACATCATTATTCATTTCTTTAATGTGTATGGTAACTTAAAAATAATCCTATCTGCAGAAAAGCCAAAATAAATGCTTGCTCAAGGGTACTGTTAATTTACATGGAGTAGATTTTATTTGGTCAACATGTTTTTTACTTGGTTAACTATGATTATCTAAGGAGAAAACCCCTTAGCAAGAAACATGAGATGCAAATGTTATTGTGATTAAAAAAAAAAAAAGACCTTTCAAATGATTTCCTCCAATTGCATACAAGCGATCATTCATTACAGCCAAAGTGTGGATTGCGCGTTTTGTGTTCATATCTTGTTTTCGAGCCCAGACATCCATTACGGGGTCATAGCAATATAGCCATGGGACATATTCTCCATTATGGACACCCCCTGTGGATTAAACATATACATACAAGTCAACAAAGTGCGTTGGAATTGAACTTTGGAGCAGAAAATAGAGGATGACTTGCCTGAAATATATATTTTCCCATTGTGCACTGCTCCCGCGTGAGCTGCCAGAGGCTGTGGCAGAGATGACACATAGCGCCACTCATTTGTTTCCAGGTTATAGCACTCCACACTGGACAAGTAGCCGGTTTCATTCCTTCCACCAATAACGTATAAATGTTTGTCCAACCGACATGCATAGAAGCTGGCTCTTCTATAATGAAAACAAAACCCACAGTTAATCACAAAAGGAACTGACAAATGCTACTTTTTGAAATAGGATAAGGACTACCCAGCTAGTCAGGGAAAGGAGGAACATCCTGCTTCAGAAAAGGTTGCAGACCTTTAAAAACTACACATGTACCTTCAACACCTGAGCCCTTCTACTGTAATCATATGCATTGCCTATTCTGGTTAACATTTTTGATATTAAAGTCACAGTAGAAAAGACATTTGGCTCTTTTTTTTAAAATCTTGCTTTTAATCCACTGTTCAAGTGTTCATTAATGTTTGGGATATTTGGTAGCTTGTAAGGATATCATAGCTCTGTAAGACAAAGTGAAAAATGAGGTAGATAATGTAACAATAATAAATTATCTTGACATTCACTTTCTTTATGGTCCTTCAAGGGTCATTGTTCTCAATTTGTAAGAGAACTACATCATCAAAATTTTTCTTCAATTATCATTTTTTCTTTTATTCCCCCTAGTACTACTGCAAATAGAATAACTTTGGTGAACTTCATATAATGCTTACATTTTGCTCTCAACTAATCAGTTACAAGTATTTCATCTAAGTAACTTTTCGTGTTGATTCCTACAAGGCTATTGAATATTTTTTAGTCCCTTTTCAAAACAGGCTATTGACTATATTATCCCACTATGCCATCAAAGGCAAAAGATACAAGCTGTATCAAAAGGATTGGGGAAAGGGAGACCAAGTCTAAGGTAGACCATAATTTAGGAGATATTGAAGCCTTCAATTTGAGTTTTAGTGGAAGGAATGAAAAGGGGTGATACAAAAGATATTTTAAAAGAGGAAGATAAGGTATAGGCAAGTAATCCTTGACTTTCTGTTTTGTTTTTTCATTGATGCTACTGGAATGATATGCTTCACAAAGATAACATGTGATCCAATACTGAATAAGTATAATTGCTGAGTTTAGCCATGCCCCTCACAGAACATAATTAGTATTTGATGAATTAATGATCTCTGTTAAAATTGGTGTCAAGATTTTTATGGAATGTCAACTGCAAGATGAGGTCTTTTAAAAAATATATATTTTTTATTTTAAAGATATGGGGTACAATTCAGGATTAAGTATACAAGTGGACATTGTACAGGTTTGGACTTCCCTTTGGTCCCCACTTTGCCTGGTTTAAGATCAGGTACCCTTATTGATCTCACCTCTACCCCGGCAGTTTCCAACTATTGCCAATCTTTTTTTTTTTTTTAATTGGGTAAACCTACATGATTTAGAGATTTTCCAGGTTGTGTTTATGAAGTGCTGAAATATCTGGGAAGCAGTATAGCATGTTGATTAACAATTTAGTTTCTAGGGTCAGACTGCCTGACTATGTGACTTACTAGGTGTGCGTTCTGTTACTCAACCCCTCTCAGCTTCAGATTTCTCATCTGGAACATGGGGATGGTAATGGTACTTTCCGCACAGAGTTATCTGCGAATACATATAGGTGCTTGTTATAGTGTCCAACATTTTGTCCATGTTTAGGAATTGTTAATATTATCTGGATAAAAAGTTAAGACAAATTTGCCATCAAGATGTTTGCATGTAAACTCTTCCTAATAATATTTAATTAATGATTAAATTCTTAGGTGTTTGTTTAGATGACTTACCACCATATAGGAACAATATTTACTATAGAGGATAATATCTTCAGGTTTTTTTATAGTCCTAAAATTATTCTTATAGTCATTATTGATAATTTTAGAGTAATAGTTTAGCTTTTTTTTTTAGATTTTCTTGATGTTTTTGAAAGAAATATATGCCATATAGAAAGTTCAGAAAGACAACGAGAAACAACAGTAAGGAAATAAGGAGGAGGAAGAAAAACAGGAGAAAGATAAAGAGAAGACAAGTCAGATTTCATAAGGTAACAACTGTTAACCTGGATCCATGTCTTTTGAGAGGTCCATGGAACTCTGAAATTATAATGAAAAAAATACATATATGTTTTTGTACATGTGTATTTTTTGAAATAAGCTTTTAATTAGATCATCAAAGGGATCTCTGATCTAAAAACAATATTTAGATGGTAAAAACTCATCTAAATATAAAATATGGTTTTAGAACAGTTGTAAAATTAAGTACATACAGATAGACCGCTGCTTCCTTCCATTTTTTAAAACCAGATTTCAATTGCTCTCTCTGATAAGTCAGTTATTTTCTAATGCTTTCACCTTCTCAAGTTAAAATATTTCATTGAAAAGACTGACACATGTCTACAAAAATCTGTCCTAAAGTAACACATATGTGTTTGCACGGACACAAGAGCAGCTCAGTATGCTTCTTCCATATGATTCTATGACAGGTCTTGGAGCCTTTTAAATAAAAAAAAAAAGATACTTATTTCAGCAACTGGCCATCTTTAAAGAATTTGGACTATGTAAGTTGTAAGGTGGTACTGGTGAGGTCTATGCCAGTACTAGTGTAGAAGAAAAAAATGCCAATTAGTTATGACAGGTATGAAAACCTTCCACTTAATTGAACTTAGATTGTTAAGAGTCAGAGGGAGATCTCCTTTTGATGAACTCCTTTATTCTTATCTAAATTCAGTTTTCTAACTTTTTGATTGGGTTCCTTCTTCACTGCAACATCAAGTCAGCCTGTGAGAACTCAATCTCTTTTTTAGCCAAGGCGTTCTTAATGTGGCACTCCGTGTGTACTCCTAGCTTTATCCACACAGTGTCACTGTTAGGATCTAAATGGGAAAAACTCAGCAGGTTTCACTTCCTGACTAAATGTGCATTTTTAATGTAGAAACTCCAATAGTGAAGATTTCAAGTCTTTGACTTATTTCCTTGCATGTCCAAAGTGAGAGTTCCTGAAAGTCATTCTAGAAACCTGATTGACAATGGTCTGTCAGCAACTGTGAACATATGCCCGAGGCTATAATTTTACCATAGCAGGTCTCTCTTGGGACTGCTCCCTGTCCCTCCTCCCCCCATGAAGAGCATACCTGGTTTAGACTATTTTATTTCATGGGAAAAATAAGTTCAAGATGATTAAAGATTCTTTAATGGAATTACACCGTTTCTATTTCAAATTTGTCATCTCTCCCTTCTCCAGCCTTCTCTGCTCCCACGGCTAGAGACAGTTTTCAATGTTTCTAGCATGAGTTTAAAAAGACTAATAATAACTCATACAAATATACTTTGAATCCTGCTTATTTTATAGATCTTTGCAAGTTCTTTCTGATCCTTAGGGTGGTCAGTTTATATCCTAAAACATTACTATGCCTTTATTTCAGCTTGAATGTTTAATTTTCGTCATTGGGTTAAAAACAACAGATTTTTCAAAATAGAATACTGTCTCTCATTGTTTGTAATACTTGTAATACTGCTACAAACAAAATATTTAAATTTGAAAACATTTTGACATATTAATATCTAGGCTTTGATCTGCTTTGTGAAACAGGAGCTTTGTTGTTAACACTCCTCAAACTGCTTTTTCTTTATCTATTTTTTAGGTAGCTGAGGGTAAAAGCTCTATACAAATAACACTTAAAATGTCTATTTTTGCTGAAAAAAAAATGTTAAGTTCCCAAAGCATTTCTATTGATTGAAGTTTTCAATTTTCCCTCTCCTGACTGATGAATCAAATTCTGAATCTGAATCCAAAACAATTCAGCAGCACTACATTTAAATTTCTGTTTTTGTCTAATCGTTTTTATCAGTAAATTCATAGCTAGTAGGCATGCAATTCATGAACGACCCATGGTTGAGTAAGCCTGGAGGCCCAGTGTCCATTCCCCTGCTGAACTGGAGGGTATATTTTGTACTTTCACTATATTTCTTTGAAAGCTCACCAGGTAAGATATCCTAGGAATGTGTCAGGCCAGTTCTGTAAGAGTGGATTACTTCAGATGAGTCTTCCACATGTTTCCATTGTTCTCAATTGGTTTAGTGAGCATAACAATTTTCTAGCAGTTTGGTAGCAGCATGATGGAAAGGGGTAGGAGGGGAACTTCTAGTTTGATTCGTGATCTACACAATGTCAAATTTACTCAATTAAATGGTGTAAGAAACCTTTCTGACCTGAAGAGTGTCTCATATATTTTAGGTTCTTTTCCTTCTTTTTTTGAAACACCAATTAATTCATGCTGGTAACTGATCATAGTTGTTATTTTGAATGGAAGCTTGGCAACAACAAAAAAATGTCACTGTAAGTTCTGGATTGTTGCCTGGGTCAACCAACCCATAGGAGAGATGGAGCTACAAGATTGACGGGGCATTTGTGAGATCTGCCTTTTCCCACTCAGTTCTGTAAGGAGCTCTTTATTTGGTCTATCGAGTTGATTGTTCTAAATCTAAAAAAAAAAACTTCTTTTACTAGGGACCTGACATGATATACCGTAATGACTTAGAAAGAAACGTTAAACAGTCCATCCTGTCAACGGTGGCTGCCGGGCGCCCACAGACCATGGCAGGTCTTTTTATCAGGTCAATGAGCTGCTAAAAATTGTCTAAGTAGGACCCTGCCATGATAGGCCATAGTGCCTCAGAGGAAGTCATTATAGACTATCAAGTAAACAATACACACTTAAAAAAAAATTACTAATTAGGTTTTGCAGCAATACTTCCCATCCTTAGGGGCTCTACAGTGAGATAATTGACCGCGACGTGAGTTATGCCTCCCAAGCCGAAGGCGTGAAGGTTAATTATCGTGGTGTACAGCCCCCAGCAAAGGGGACCGTGATGATGAGATGATGACATTTCAAACATGTATTGATAGTTGTTTTTTAAATAAAACTTTTTTTTGAATGGTTTTGATTAAAGGGCAAAATGATGATGCCGCTATAATAATAGCAACCTGGAAATAACCCCCCAAAGAGAGAAACAGAGGGCGCTGGAGAAAGACACCAGGAAGCTTCTGATTCACTGAGAAGTTTGTTAAGCTTTTAATTGACTTAGAATTATTTCTTGAAGTACCTTTGAACTAGCCATTCCTAAAAGTGTCTGTGGTCCTTAATGTATCATGCCTTGTCATTTTCACTGTATAGCTTTTAGTCTATTAAAAGAGAGTTTTAACATATTTACTTGTATAGGGAATAAAAAGTTAGATATTGAGTTTCATGAGAGCATAGAGTCATACTGTCTTGTTGCAGTAATGAATATTTTTGAAATGTACGTTACTTATATACAATGAATAGTGTATGAAATTTTTTTTCAACTTGGAATTTATGATTAAGGATCTAATTTAATCTCAGTGGAATCTACTTGAATATTAAAAAAAGAGAGATGTTAAGGTGAGGGGTCATGTAGGAAATAGGTAAGAGAAAGAATGCTGTTGATTTCTTCTTAAGTACTGAAGAAGAGGTAATGAGTTGCAGCTTATTGTCATGATCATATTGAAGAATTTGTTCAAGAGGATGTTATTTGAAAAAGAACTAAGTGCTTAAAATCTAGGATGTGAATTGGCATATGCATATAAAGACATAGCATCATGCCTGAGTAACAGCCAGGTGAGACAAAATATGTATAAATATATAGCCATCTTGTCTTTTGGTAGCTAGGAGACTTGGCTGAGATTACCACTCTGCATGCAAGAAAATGAGATGACACTTTTCAAGACTATTTTTTTAAAAGCTAACAAATGATCTGTTCTTGAAAGAATGATGGGAAGACATTTGAGCAGGCAAATGTAAATGATTTGAATTAGCAAACCAAAATTTACTATTCAAATACTAAATTTAAACAAATATTTAAATATCAAATATTGAAACACTGAAATTTCATATTGAATAATTTAATATGTAATATTGAAATTTCTGCTTCAAAATGCATATCATTGCAAGGATTGTGTTTCATATTTCAATTTTAGGATTTAAATATATTATCTCCGAGAAGAGTGGTATGTAGCCAGTGGAATTGTAGCTCTGTTTGCAAAATACCAATCAAAGAAGTCAAGTCACACAATGTTTTTCTTCCTACATTAGGACAATTAATTGACTTATTTGATTATTTTTCTCTATTGAATTAACAAGGCAGGTGTAATCTAAACTGGCCAGGCCAGGTTGGGTATTTTGCCTCATGTGTCTTTATTGACTCTGTTTAGCATTCCTCAACATGGAAAACCATGCTTCCTATAAAGTAGTCACAAATGTTTCAGGCATAAGAAATAAACACTTACCTTTCTTGCATGGGTGGAAGTTGAATCCAGCTATTAAATCGGGGATCATATCGGCTGACAAAATTTGTACTGTGTTTTCCTGTAAAAATACATTTAAGATGTTTAAAATGTGGATTCCATTGTTGATTTGCACATTTCATAGCATTTTATAAGCTGTCTCTATTCTCAGGTTTCATGCATAGATGAATCAAATAGAGGTGATGTCTAACACAGCATGAGAAGTGGTCGGTCAATAGAAGAATGAATGTGCCACTTCAGATGCTTGTCTTTTTTTCCTTCTCTTTCCTTTTTCTGTTTTCAGAATGGGTTGGGATAAAACAAAATCAACTATAATAATAAAAGCAAGTATGTTTACCAAGTTGGCTTATCACAGTGTTAGGGTAAAGAAATTCTAGAATGTTTTTGGTGTTTTAATCTTTTAAACACAATAAGTTATTGTCTATAAGTTATCAGTTCCAGAGACTACCCTGCATAATGGTATCTCTGGTTACAGCGATTAAAACATTTTTTTCTTACATTTTCTTTCTCTTCTGAAAAAAATTTAAAGATAATTTTTAAAAGAGAAGTTTTAGGTTCACAGCAAAATTGAGAGGAAGGTACAGAGATTTCCCTTGTGACCCCTGTCCCCGAACATGTACTGCCTTCCGGATTATTACAGCCTCTTTCTAATGACCTAAGAACTCTAGCAGTGGTAGAATCTGCTCTTTTCCCATTGAAATAATAACAATCACTACCATAAGAGTCTGATTTGGAAGTCAGTTTCATCCTACACATGTCATGTAAGTTCTGTGTGTGTATTTGGGGAAGCATAGTTGCTGTGATATATACACAGGTACATTTGCAGAAATTGAAAGCCTGAGTCCTCCGAGCTGCTTAACTAGCTTATCCCCTCTGTTGAGCCTAAGACTCATGGTTAATGCCTCCAAAGTATTAAAATGAATTTTATTTCATATATACACACATTAGAACAAGAAATGGAAGTGAAAGAATGTATCACATTTTCTGTGTAGCACCTGAGATGATAATCATAAGGCTTTTGAGGCCTTAGCTCTTAAAGTCTGCCTATGTGCATATATATGTAACTAAACATTGAGATGTTGGGACTAAACTTTACCACAGGAGTAAACAGGGGTGTCTGAGAGTATGTGAACGTGTGCTCACATAGGCATTTACACACAACAGAATTATTAACTGTACAGATATATATATTGAATACCTACTATGTGTCTTACATATTATCTAGACTCTGGAAATATACTGGTATATAAGAAAGACATGGTCCTTGTTTTTGTAAATGAATGGATAGATGTATAATGTAATATCAAGTGGAGATGAATGCTATAAAGAATAAAAAAGCCAGGAGTGACAGAAGGGAGGCCAGTTGAAGTAGGGTGGTCACCTGCTTCCAGATGTCTCTCTGCATGAGTCTCTCAGGCAGGGGGGCAGCAACTATAGAGTCCCTGGACTGGTGATGAGTTAAAAAACAGCAATGATTTTGGGGTGACTAGACAGAAGTCAGGGGGGCATGAAGGCCCAGAACACAGTATGCCTTGTGAAGCACTGTAGGATTTTGTATTTTGTTATAAGAACAATAGGAAGCCACTGGAGGGTTTTGAGCAAGTGAGGACATGGTCTAATTTCCCACTCTGGCTGCTGTGTGAAGAGTAGGCTATGACACGGGGGAGCCCAGGGTGGAAGCAGGAGATCTGTTAGGAGGCCACTGCAATAGCCAAGGTAAGAGCTAAGGGTGGCTTGAATGAAAGTGGAGGTGGTGAGATATGGTCAGGTTTGAAGTCTACTGTGCAGGCACAGCTAAATACAATTTCCTGAGGGATTGAATACCGGTATGAGAAAAAGTGAGTCACTAAGGATGGCTGCCAGGTTTTTAGTTTGAGTAACTGGATGGAAGGTCATGTAATTTGCCAAGGTTGGGAAGACCAAGGAGCAGTAGGCTGGGAGTTGGGGAGAGAAGCTATGAGCTCTGTTTTGGACTTAACCTTGAGAGAACTGTAGGATCTCAAATAGGAAGTATCTAGTAGGCCACAGGCTAAAAGAGGCCACAAGTGCAAATTTTGGAGTCATTAGTCCAGAGTTATTATTTAAAACCATAGGACTGGATGAAACCATGTAGGAAGAAGATATAGGAAGGATGAACCCTGGAATAGGAGAAGAAAAATCAGCAAAGGAAAGGAATGGTCAGAGAAAGGAGAAAAAGCATGGTATTTTGAGAGCCAATATAAATAGTGTTTCAAAAAGAAGGGGGTGAGCAACCCAGAATTGACCATAGGATTTGGCAACATGGAGGTTGTTGGTGGCATTGAGAAGTGTTGCTTTAATAAACCAGTGGGGATGAGAGCCTGAGTGAGGACCACTCAGGAGAAACTAAGATGCAAGAAAGTGAAGGTGAGAGGATAGGCAATGCTTCTCAGAACTTTTGCAATCAGAAGGATGCGGCATCAAGGGAAGGTTTAGTTGATTGTTTTTTAAGTTCAGAAATACTGGAAAGTCCTTGAGCAGGCAAGAGGGAATGAGAAATAGACCTTAAATTGGAGCAGAAACAATCATGGAGGAAGAGAGAATACACAGGTTGCGATGGAAGTAAGTGAATAGATTTGGTAATAGCAAAGTGAAGAGCTTATGTTCTGATTGCTTCTATTTCATTGAACTAAGAAGCAAGGCCATCAGTTGAGAGTGAGGATGGGAATTTTTGAGAAGAAGGCATTTGAAGGGGGAAATAGAGCGAGAAAGAGAAGGAGAAAGTGTAAAATAGTTATCTTGGAGAGTCTATTGACCATGGAAATGTAGTGGGATAGACTAGTAGCCAGCATGGCTGTGTGGCTTTCTCTGTCCATGTTCAGCGGCTCAAGGGCAGAGGAGAGAGGTGAAAGGGAGTTGGGTTTAACCAGGACCATTACTGCTAGGCAAAGTAAAATGGAAGGAGAGAGACAGAGGGCTGCCGGTGTATGCAGTAGAGTAATTATAGGATGTGCCATAGAATCTAAGCTCAGTAAAGAGGGAAGTAAGGATGATGGACAGTGAAAAGGTGATATTACCAGCAAAACAGTGGATGGCTGCCATAGCAGCAGGGCTATCATCTGAAGATATCCTCTTTTTTTTTTGAGGTTTTTTTTTTTTTACTGTCCTAGAATTATTGAATTGAATACTGTTGCTGAAATAATCTAAGAAACAAACAAGTCTCAATTCCTCATTACAAAAGTGAGAAAACTACCAAAATTAACTGAGTATATGTAGTGACAAAGATTTATGGGACGTGTATTCACTTTTGATGTTCTTTTCATTGTTTTAGTGGTTTCTAACCTTCTGTTTGAAGGTTCCTTTGTTAGTTTCCTAGGGTTCCAGTAACAAAGTGCCACAAGCTGGGTGGCTTAAATAACATAAATTTATTGTCTCAGTTCTGGTGACCAAAAGCCCCAAACCAAGGTGTTGACAGGATAATGATCTCTCTTAAGGCACTAGGGAAGCACATCTCTACTAGCTTCTTGTAGTCTTATTGTTCTGAAGATATCCTTTAAAGCAGTGGTCCCCAACCTTTTTTTATATCCTTTAAAGCAGTTGTCCCCAAACTTTTTGGCCTCAGGGACAGGGACTGGTTTCGTGGAAGACAATTTTTCCACGGACAGGGAGATGGGGAGGAGATCATCAGGTATTAGGTTGTCATAAGGGGTATGCAACCTAGATCCTTCACATGCACAGTTCACAATAGGGTTCGAGCCTATGATCTGAGAGCTGGCAGAGCTCTACTTGTCGGTCGCTCACCTTCTGCTGTGAGGCCTGGTTTCTAACAGGCCACGGACTGGTAACAGTCCGTGGCCTGGGGGCTAGGGACCCTGGCTTTAAAAGGCCTGGGATTTAAGGGTTTGGGAGTGACAATGAAGAGGAAGGAGAAAAGCTACTTGCCACCAATCATAAAAAGTGTGGGGGGGAGGGTGCGACACTGGTCCCCATTAGAAAGAGTGGCTTGGAAAGCAGAATTCTCAGAAGGTAGCCAGGTTTTGTGTAGAGAAGAAGGTTAAAAAAAACCATTCAGAGGAGAGTTTTAGGATCATGGAGATTTGCTGATGTGAGATCATGAGTTCCAAGGATCACATGGGAGAGTCTGGACTGTCAGATTAAGTGGTAAATTGAGTTTTATCTGGGAATGTACAGGAAGAGATAAAAGTATTGGGGGTGAGGATGACCCTGAAGACTTGGATTTCACAAAGGGAGGCTCCTACTCAAGAAAACATTATGTCTAGAGTTGGTTTATAAGCAAGGTTTTATGAAATTTGCAACCATTTCCCTGTAGAAAAAAAAAAATCTTGTCTTTGACAGTCAAGTTCCAAGGTTAATTCCTAAATGCTACTGGAAACTAATGATGTTCATAGGAAAATAGAACCTACTTATCATGTAAAGAAAAGTTTCTCTGTGAAGTCTGGTTTAGAATTTCTATTTGGAAGAAGATATCTGCCTCCTGACAATGGAGCAGGAGTGCCTTCACATGCAGAGCAGTGGTGATGGAAACTAGCAATGTTCACATCTGGTTGTAATGGCAGTGGCCTTAGCTCAGAGATGAGGTTAAGCAGGGATTCTTGTGACATGAATGTGAGATGAATAAAGGGTTTCCAGAGGCAGGGCTCACGACGCGAAAGAGGAGCAAGGATGAAGGACTGGGAAGAGAAAATGAAGGAAGGCATTCTGGAGACGAAGAGGGGATTATGAGCCTGAGAAGGAATGAGTGGGTAGAGTGAGCAAGGTGAGATGAAATGGGGTTATGCTCTCCCCCTTTTGGCTGCTATGGAAACTCTACCAGCAGTTCGAGAGTGGTAGCCATATACTATGAGATTTTGAATTATCCTTCACCCATTCTATTTCTTCTCATCCTTTTCATTTTCTTTCTGTTCTTCCTCCACTTCTCGTTTTATGCCGATGCTCTGTCACCAGACTAGCATTTGGCTGATGTGATAAATGGGGCATGGGTGGCAGTTTCCAGTCAACAGTAGAGAGGAAGCAAGTGGGGAGAAAAGGTAGTTCCCTGTGAGCAGTTGTTTTGGGAGTCAGTCATCAGTAAGTGACAAATGGAAATTGAGTCTCTATAAGTTGGGGCAATGACAAAATGAATATATGCACATCTATTGGAATATTACAATGTATTCCTATCACTAATGATATGATGAGAGTTAATAGGTATTAATATTTATGTCTGAATAGGAAAACATATGTGAATAACCTGATTATATTTCCTGTAACTAACGTATTTTCTGACTTCAAATTTTGGTCTTACAATCAAGATCATCAATAGGTAAAAATTATATTTGTGTTTGATGAGTACTCATTAGTGTCTTACAAGCATTACTGAATTTACAATTTTGTATTTCATTCAAGAGCACAAATCTCAGTCACCATTTTCATAAGACTAAAGTTTAACTTAAGAAGATTTCGTCTTTGGAACTGACAAATACATCATATTTGAATCATGAATCGAAAAGTTTTATCCCTGCCAGCAAAGGTATTAAAGCATATTATGCATTGTCATAGAATTGCTATTCTCTCTATGTTTTGATAGTAATTGTATGAGGCATTATAATATGATAATCTTCACAGTTTTCACAGTTTTCTAAATGGGAATGATGAAGAATTCTTTGTGAGTGAGTGGGAGACACTTTCTATTGTGATCCAATAGTGATTTAATTTCACAAAAGCAGTGGCAAAAGCATGACTGCTGTTACAAATCTAACCAAACACATATGTTTACATGAAAAGCAGTGTCATATAATGGTTGAAGACTAAGGCTCTGGAGTCAGACAGACCTAGGCTGGAAGCAACCCAGCTTTTTGTATACTGTGTGTCCTGGCAAGTTATTTAACTTCTTCAAGTTTTGTCTCCTCACAGTAAGACTGGAGCTAGCATGGAAGAAGCTCACAGGATGGTTGTGAGGATTCAAATAATGTAGATGAGTGCTTAGTAAAGCTTCTGGCAAATAACGAGCACTCACTACTCCTACTAATATTCAAGAAGTCAACTATGGTTGACCAGATGGATGGGACATGAAGCTACATGGAAAACGTTTAAGGAATTGTGGTGGATGTTCTTGATACCCAGCCCAGATCCCCTTACCAGACTGGTGCACCCCTTCCTTGAGCAGGCCACCTCAGTGCCTGCCCTCATTCCCCACCTAGGGGAAGGCTTTAGCCATTGATTGTCTGATTGACATGAGGTACAAAAGACAGTGGACCCACCCAGATCTATACTAAATGACTTCACATGCCAAAGTAGTCAGGGAACAAAATGACTCAGCTATCCAAGTGGAAGCTAAAAATGGATCTTACAGAGAGAAAGAGAGAGAGAACTCTCAGGCCCATATTGAGACTATTAAAATATATAATTACAATTTAAATATAGTGATTAAAGTTTTACTAACATTTAATTTTGAGCTTCCTGGTGGCTAAAGCAAAGAGACATGTGTGGTCACACGTTAGCATTAATAATAATATTCAAAAGCACATGATGCCTCAGTACTTCAGTATGACAAGAATTTGTCATTTGGGTTTTCCTGTAGCACCCAGTGAGTGGTAATAGTGAAAGCTATCACCACAGTAAATGCAATTATGTGCTTGTTATAGTTTTCTCCCAGAATATTCATGGAGGGCTTTAAATCCAGTTGTGTTCCTCTTAGGGGTAGGGGAAAGGAAAATCACTGTAGTCCAACAGCACAGTTTTACGGGAGTCTGAATTTGTTCAAAGATAAAGTCTTGATTCTCTAGAATAGAGGAGGAAGTCTATCTTTTAAATGCACCTTATTTCTCCAAGTTGGATGGTTACAGGTTATATATATATTTTTTCAGCACAAACCTAGGGAGCAAGTTTTTCTGTGTTGCTGGTTCAGACCTGCCTCATAGGGATGAGAGGGTCACATGACCTGTGAAAACTGAGTTTTCCTACCAACACTGGTATTTTAATAGAGGCCTGTTCCACCTAGAAAGCCCAGTAGTCTGAGGACTTTCCTGCCTTCTCTTGTAATGTTTTAGTTTTAATCTGGCCTTCAAAAAGAATGTTCTGCAGATTCTTTGCTTAGATAAACCCAGTGACTGTGCACTGTATGTTGCTTACAAATAATCTTTGTCATTCAAATTACTTGTGAGAAAGGATAAATTAAACAGTAAATGAAAAGTTTATAGTGGATTGTGTGTATGACAGGATTTGCTGGTAACGTTTCAAATCTGTTATTACCAAGGCAAGTTAGGAGAAACATTAAATATCACTCTTGTTCCTGTTGTAAATCTGTTTCTCACAAAGCCCAGGAACTGTCTTTCTTCCAACTCTGGAAAGTGTGACACAACAAAGCTGTAGGAATTGAGAAAGACTGTCCCCCTCTCTCAAAAGAAATGTTCTTGAGGGTGGCCTGGATTGTTTTCCTTTAAGATTTTCCAGAGTGAACAGATGTAACAATTTTCTATAATTTGCCTTGGTGCAGATGCCGAAAGAGAGCATTCACAATAAAATATATGCAGTATATGTAATTTCAGCTGGATGTTCTGGGGTTTTAAAGTAAAAATGTGTACCTGCAAGCTGTTTTATGGTTTCTCAGTCATAATTATCTCTGTTACACAGAAGGCTACAACTGAAACTCCTCCTTCATGTGCAAGATTTCTAAAAATATCTTGATAATTTTGCATATTCTGCAAGGCACAATGTTCTCCTTGTGCTTGGCTATGGAAGTGTGTTAAAATGTTTAATTTCTCTTTGCGATAAATTTATGATGTAATCACATCAACGGAGAGGGTGGTGGATAATTTGTGGAAGAAGCACTTGCAAAAGGTACAGCAACTAGAATGGATCACAAGTAAAACCTGCTGCGAAACAACTTCAGCTGAAGTTCTGTACAGCATGACCAGACATTATGCTTGTTTACTGCCATCGCATTATGATGTCGATAACATGGAAGAAAAGTCAGGGAGAAGATGGTGAGGATCCTTAACAGCTGCAGCTTGCTTCCTTCCTCTAGGGAGTTCGTGCTCATGCTTGTGGCATTCCTCAGGGGATGGAAAAGAAGAGGGGCTGGGGCATCCCTGTGAAGCCAAATCCCCAGACAGTCGATGAATGAACGCTCTGCTTCACATGTCCCCAGTCAGCTCAATGATTGACCCTCCCTCCAATCGTCAGCCCAATTTCCTGACTACTTCCTTTGTTCCTATTGCACAGAAATGTATTTTCCACACTAATTACAAAATGGACTGCTCCTGATGCCCTTCATTACACACATGCTTGTTGAGTTCCTCCAATTAAATTGTTCAATAGTTACCATTCGGATTCCATTGGTCCTCTCCGCCCAACACGAACAAGAAGTTTTCCACCTCTACTACGCAATGGTGAGCACTGTTGTATGGCATAACTGGAATTAAGAAGAAGAGGAAGAAAAAAAGACGTATGAAATTTTCCATCTTAGGACTTGCTACCTTGGCTGACTAGTTATTCGTTTCACTCAAGTGGATACAATGTGAGACTGAGTCAGAAGGAAGATGGATGCACAGGCAGCAGAGCGGCTCCCCACCCAACCAGGGATCCCTACGCAGTGGCTCAGCGGTGTGTTCCCAGCAGTTTCAGACCCAACCCCTTTTGATTAATTTTACATAATGTTATTCCAAAAATTAGTCAAGAACAACCTGTCACGCTGCTTTCAATTCTTAAGTTCTCCTCACCTGCCTGACGATGGGGGTGGCGTTCTGAATGACTGACACTCCCGAAGGGTCAGGGCTGGGGGTTACTTCTTGGAAGAAGTAACCCTGAATACACTTGGAGCCATTAAGATGCTCTGCTCAACTTGGTTTGCTGGCAGTCTTTCCATAAACAGACTCAGGGTGCTCGGTAGCTTTCTATTCCACAGCAATGAGCAAGCTGAATTTCCATACAGTTTTAAGTTTTTAAATTAAGGTCCTGCTGATTTAATGCCTCCTCGAAATGTATACGCTTAATTTCCTGTACAATGTCATTAGCAGCACAATCACACATTTTCTATCTATCTGCTTAGGAGCTCTTCCGTAACAGAGATGAAAACTGTCAGGAACATCACAAATATCCATTCTCCTTTCTCTCCCTCCCCCCTGCCCAAAGGTGGTGGCTGTGAGGAGGGGACATTATTTGGAGACCCACTAAAGCCAGGTTTCTCTGTATTCTCATTCGCATTTCCTTGGCGGAGACACAAAGTACCAGAATAGAATGCTCCTGTCACCTTTTGTGCTGTGCAGTGTTAGTTTCTGCTATTAGACTCTCATATGCTAAATGTGAACGTATACAGCGTTAGTTATCGTATCACATGCAGTAGTTTGGGCCCAGTGACACCAGTAGGAAAAATGATGTCCTTGTTCAGCTCATCATATGGGCACCTTAAATCTAGGAGAGGACAAATGGGGAGGTGATGTGCATGTTCAGGCAGGGAACTTATTGCTTGACACGGATCAACAGAGCACTTAAGAAACCAGTGCAGTGAGAAATCAATATGAGTCAGGGCCAACTCTTACTTTGTGCTCTTTTGCCAATGCAGAGTGAGTGCGGGGGACGGGGGGGAGAGAAAGAGAGAGAGAGGGGTGGGGAGGACCAATGTCACATCTGACTTATTTTGGGTGATATATATTATTTCATTTTGTTTTTATTGCCTTTTGTTTTTCTCAGAAAGCACTTATGCTGGCTAAAGTATGTAAATAAAAAGAATAAGAAACAGGTGCAGCTTGGAGAACTATAACACAGCTTCTGAAAAAGCAAATCAGATCATTTAATCTTCTTACTGAAGGATTGCAGGAGTTTTGATTATTTTAGTTATTGCTTACTTATTTATTTGTTCTGTAAATATTCATTATTTTTAAACTTACATCCATAAGGGAGAAGGCATAAGTATGTAAACTCCTGGTTTGGGGGGTAATGTGGAAATTGGGTGGGCAGTGGATTGTGCAGTCCATGAATTAGATCAACAGACTTAGAGAGTCATCTCAGGAATGTTCTTTAGTCCCTTGATCCTCAGTTTATCTCTGAAAAATGCTTTAAACCATATAGGTCCTGCAGGCTTCAGTACCCAGAATTCACTGGGGCAGCGAATATGTTAGGCTCATTGAGCAACTAAGTTTGAATATATTTTGAAGATTTTTAAAAAAATTATTTCATCCTTGCTTGGATTATGATGCTGGTTTCAAAATATCAAAAATAGAACTAGGTTACCCCATATTATATTTTGAACCACCTGGTGCTACTCCAGTTGATGGTCAAGTCTAGTCATTGTAAACTTAAACAGTATTAATTGGTATCTGTGTGCATCAATTTACAGAAGACATAGTAGGAATACAGACCATCAATTATGATTATCTTATTCTATGACCACCACTTTTCAAATATTTCTTTTCATCTTTTGATCAGTTCAATGACAAAATCCTATAAATAATAACAAAAATTGCATTATCTTAAAAACAAAAACAAAAAATAACAACCAGAAGTCCAGCTTCATAACAAAGTGCAGTCTCTGAAAATAAAATGACACTTGTGTTTTGTTCTTGCCATTCATTTGCTTCTATTCAAGCAAGCAAAAATTAAGTGAAGGAAATAATACATGATTTATTTTTAAGCCTCTTTTTCATTTGATTACCCCTATTGTTATGCTTTATGCAAACAAATGCAACTATTGCACTAAGCTAACTATTGAACTTTCAAAATAAAAGAAAAGAAGGTTTTTGAAGTCCTAATTTGAAGGCTACTTGAAGGTATTCTCATTTATTTACATATTTTTACCCTTGTTTTAAAACCTTGTATACTATATTTTTTGGCCTAGCAGTTCAGTATCCTCATTTCCTGAATTACTATCTTTTCTGAATTATTACCGTGAATTGAGACTATAAATATACACAAATAACTCACTGTAATTATTCTGAATGTAAAACTCTCCCAAGTTTTTTTAAAATCTATATTCAATCAATGTTTGGATTTTGCAAAAGCCCTAATTTCTTTGACTTCTGATTAAACCTGAAAGGAAAGCAAAATAAAGAGGGCAGTGAGCAAAAGCAAATAATCATTTAAAATGGCCCCGGGTCCTGCCCTTATTGATTCTCTTTTAAATAACAACGGATACATGCCTGCTCCTTTCCAGATTTTTCCAAAGGTGGACAGCTGCCTCGCCATCACAAGCAGGCAGTGCAGGTTTGTACTCCATGCTTATATACAGCCCAGTGTGAGTTTTTAGCGTGTCAGTCAGTGAGTTAGAGGAAAGGGGAAAGAGAAGCTAATCAGGATGAAATGAGATTAAAGGCTGTCTAATTTTACAGCAACTGTGATCCATCAGCCACTGTGAAAGTGACAGTGGAAATGAATGATGGAGACAGACAGGTGGGGCTGTACATTTCACTGATTTATCCTCAAATGCACTGGGCCTTATTTTATTGAGTGAACATGACCGCATTTATCATGACTGTCATCTAAACCCACTTCCCTCCATTTAAAAAGGTCACTTTACTCAGAGGGAGTAGGAGAGAGGCACTTTCAAATCAGATTTAAAATCTAATAACACGTGTTTATAAGACCCTTTGCGAGAATTCTCAACTTGATTAAACAAATAGGAAGTACTAGAAGGGGAAAAAAGCCAGAAAATGAAAAAAAAACAAAAACAAAAACAAAACTTTTAGTCATCCGAGGGAGACCTTCACTTTGCCTTTGCATTTGAAGCAATTTGTACCATTTTTGCCTTTCCTACTCCAAACACTCGAAATTCTATTCTAGTCTGGGAAATTAAATAAAACATTTACATTTAATATTTTTAATTAAGAAAGTAGGAATCAGGTAACACTGTAGAATATACTTGGAGAGGATATTAAGTCACAGTATTTACTCTTCAGAATGACTAATCATCATACACGAAATAGATGTTAGCAATTGTTACAAGCTGAATCTCTGCCATGATTAACTTATGTACCTGTTAATTGTTTTCTCATAATTTCAAGGTCATAAAAATCTCAGTTACACAAAGTATTTTAGCCCCTCTCTGTGCTAGTGCAATTCAGTGTCCTAAGAGGTTATGCACAAAATTGATCTTTGTGGATGTGAAAATAAGAGAGTCAAACCCTCAGAGGATTTTGTATTACTTTTCACCATTACAATCCTTATCTACCAAACATTTACTATGTGTCATGTATATACAGATTGAATAAATCAATCAATGTATTTACCTGTATTATATCTCTGGAAATATAGCAACATTTGTTTTATTTTTGCCATTCACTTGCTCCCATTTAGGCAAATAGAGATTAAGTGAAGGAAATAATACGTGATAAAATATTCTGATATTATATTTACCTATATTTATAACTAATTATAAAAGAGACGTTACTTGACCATTTTATTTCTGTTAAGAAATACTGAGGCCTTGAGAGGTTAAGTCACTTGTTGAAGGTCATACTCAGTTACCGAACGGCAGAGATAGAATTCAAACACGGGGATATCTGGACCCCAACCCACGCTCTTATCCACCTCACTCTACTGATTTTCAATAGGTATGTTCATCCAACCAGCAAGTAATTACTGAGTTCCTGAGTGTTCGATGATGGTGTTCCTGAAATTTGTGTATAATTTTTTATATTGAATTATATTTTAAATATATTTGTTAGTGTGATATCTAAAGGAATTCTTAAATAAAGCAAGAAGACAATCCTTTATTTTTTTTCTGTGAATCCGAATATTCAAATAATTGGTTTTTAAAAACTAGGATATATTTGTTTGATGGAGCCAGAAAAATACTGAGAAATACAGCCAGCTAAGGATGGGGAGAGTCTGTTGACACAGGATTTTATTTTTTAAACAATGAGAGCATATTTCAACCTTGCAAACAGATTCAAAATATTTTGGTCACAGAGGCCCTTTTCCTAACGTATAAGATCCAGGAGACTTGTTTGTATTTCTGAAGGCCTTATTATACTAGTGATCCACACAACTCTGTTTCCTTCTACATTTCATATCGAAGGAATGTGAACTTCTTCCAGCAGAAAGTATAGGTATCCTTTGCAACCCACAAATTTTCATGAATATCCATCCAAACGAGATTGCATAGGGCTGTGCCAAGAATAGAATTGCTAAATAGATGGTTATTAAATTTTTATCATTTAGATGTAACATTTATGAGGATCTTGATTTTCTTTTGGCTTCAAATATAGTAAGTTTGCAAGACTATCAAATATAACAAACTCCATCATTGTTTTGAAAAAGTAATTAATGCCCACGGCAAAAATACAATCTGAAAAAAAAGGACATATGAGACTAATAACTCCTTCTCCTATCCCATCCATCCCTGACCTCCAGGCTTTCAGTTCTCTACCACAGAGGCTATCACTGCTACTGTGTTCTTGGATTTTCTTTCCAGGGAGATGATATATACAGGGAGAGAAAATATGGGTCATTTTCATGAACACAAATGGCAGCAGCAGACTATAGACATACTCCATAGTATCTTGCTTTTTTGCACTTAAGAATACATTCATTCATTCATTAGTGACATATATGTTCTGCTGCTACTCCATGTCAGACAATGTTGCACCTACTGGATAGCCCATGATGAACAACAACCAGGAACACACTAGTCAGGGTCAGCATTAATAAACATGTGCACAAATAAATAGGCTCTTGTGTTTCAAATGACAAGGGCAATGAAGAAAAATAAACCTGGGTCAGGGGAGGAGAGTGACAAGGGTGGTGAGTTTTGATAGTGCTCAGGGAAAGCCTTTCTGAGTAGATGGTTTGTGAATAGAGAAATCATGAAGTGGGCAGGGGAGCCATGCAGGGGAAGGTGTGAGAACAGCAAGTGAAAGGCCTCCAGGTACAGGTTTAGAATGTCTTAAGAACAGTGAAAAGACCAGGAACAGGGGGATTGGAGATGAGATCTAGGTGAGAGACCAAGGGCAGATCAGTGCAGTGCTGTAGGGCGTGTTCAGAAGATTGTCTCCCACCAGATTATTGTATGTGGCTCCACAGTGTTCCATTTGATGTGTGTCCTGTATTTTATTCCATCTCCTTCTGATGGCCATTTATTAATTCATTCAACAAACATTCACCAAGCACTCATTTTGGGCAGACACTTTCTGGTTGCTGATAACACAACAGTGAATGAAACAGACAACAGCCTTGTTCTCATAGAGCTTATATTACAGGGAGGAAAAAGAACACAGACAAACACCAAAGAGGAACCTAGCCAGATGTTGATAGACAATATAAAGAGAACTATAACAAGATGATGTACTAGAGAGTGAGAGCCTGCTATCACTCTAGTCAGAGTGGTCATTCGAGGGGTGGGAATGAGTTGGCTGTGCCTAAGAGATGAAAAGAAATCCTGTGTGTTGGTAGCACCAAGGACGAAGGCCAAAGAGACATGGGATGGAGTGAGGAGGCAGGGAGAGACTGGTATGCAGGTCTTGATGATCCAGAAGAAGTGCTGTGGACCTTATGCTAAGCATGATGGAAAGTCATTGGAGGGGTTTAAATGGCAGAGTGATATAATCTGGTTTATTTTTTAAAAACATCACCCTGGTGACTGTCGATGCTGTAGGAGTAAAAGAGGGAAGGGAGGGAACTCAGGTAGGAGGTTTCTTCCTCAATCTAGATGAGAGATGATGGAGGTTTGGTTGGAAATGGACACTGGCTATGGAAAGAAGGTGCATTGAAGCTTGCTGCTCTTACAAGCAGTGTCGTGCTGAGTGTCCTTTGTAGTTATACGACACACACACACAGCAGTTATTATTCCTCTAAGTAAAATTTCTGGTCTGGCCAGGCTTGGTGGCTCAGCCTGTAATCCCGTGCCTTTGGGAGGCTGAGGTGAGTGGATTGCCTGAGCCCGCGGGTTCGAGACCCGCCTGGGCAACTTGGCGAGACCTCATCTCTACAATAAATTAAAAAAATCAGCCGGGCGTGGTAGCGCGCGCCTGTAATTCCGGCTACTTGGAAGGCTGAGGCAGAAGGATCGCCAGAGCTCAGCAGGTCGAGGCTGCGGTGGCCGGGAGCGGCCACTGCACTCCAGTCTGGGTGACAGAGTGAGACTCCAACTCACAAAAAAAAAAAAAAAAAAAAAATTGTGATGGTTTAATAATGTTCACAAATTCTTTGATACTCCTCTTTCCAGGAGATAGAGCTTAATTTCTCTCTTCTGAAGCACTGATTGGACCCAATGACTCACTTCTGATGCCCAGAATCTGGAAAGAGAAAAATAGTACTTTATGGTGGAGATACTACCTTAACCAAGTAATCAAGGTTAACCTCAATAATAATGTCAGATTGATATCACATACCTCCTTATGTGAAGTGATGAGATGGGTAATTTACCTCTGTGTCATTCTTCCCAAAAATCTATAACCCTAGTTTAATAGTAAGAAAACAAAAGACAAACCTAAATTGAGGGACATTATACAAAATACCTGACCAGTGCTCTTTAAATTGCCAAGATCATGAGACAATGAAAGATTGAGAAACTCTCACAGATTGGAGGAGATTAAGGGAACCTGACAACTAGATGCAACATGGTGACTTGGATTGGATTTTGAACAGAAAAAGAACATTAATTTAAAAATTGAGGAAATCTAAATAAAGTGCATAGTATTGTATCAATGTTAGTTTTTTTACTTTTGATAAACATATCATGATTATGTAAGATATTAACATCAGGGAAACATCAGTGAACTCATGAACTCACTATAACTATCTTTGAAACTCTTCTATAAATCTAAAATTATCTCAAAAGAAAAAGTTTAAAAAATAAAAATAGAGAGGAGTAGAAGGACAAATAAGTAAAGAATGAGAATTCCTGAAAAGAATTTCTTTTTTTTTTTGAGTTGGAGTCTCACTCTGTTGCCCAGACTGGAGTGCAGTGGCCGCTTCCGGCCACCGCAGCCTCGACTTGCTGGGCTCCGGCGATCCTTCCACCTCAGCCTTCCAAGTAGCTGGGACTACAGGCATGCACTACCACATTCGGCTAATTTTTTTATTTACTGTAGAGATGAGGTCTCGCCAAGTTGCCCAGGCGGGTCTCGAACCCTCAGGCTCAGACAATTCACTCACCTCGGCCTCCCAAAGCACAGGATTACAGGCTGAGCCACTGAGCCCGGCCACATTCAACATTTTAACATTGAATTTTTTATAATGTGAATTATTTATTTTTAGGTGTGATAATGGTATTGTGTGTGTTTTTTTAGATTAGAAAATATAGTTTATTTAAAAGTAAATGAGAGAGAGAGAGAAGATTCACCTCCCCAAGGTGGGAGAGGGGACCAAAGCCAGGAAGCATGGTGACAGCCATAGCTCAAAGAGCACATGGCCACACCAGAGTCTAGCAAAGCAATGGCCTTTTTTTTTTTTAAGAAGCACATAACAAAACACTTATAAGGATATTTTGTCGAGATTTATAATCCCAGCTTGGAGTGAAGAGGGAGGTGACATTGATGACCATGAGTTGCTAATTGTTGAAGCTCAATGAATAGTACATGGGAATTCATTATACTTTTTTCTTCATTTTTGTATGAGTTTAAAATTTTCCAAATTAAAAACCATAAAAATAATCTCATGAAATAAAAAGTGCTCCAGTCAAAGTAGTGGGCTGGAATCAGTCTCAGTTCTAAAAACTATGGGCTGCAATGAGGAAAAGAGGCTGATACAAACCGTAGTCCTCTGCTGCCTCGGACAGCAGCTTTTGTAGCTCTGCATACCCAGGAACCATAAACACACATCACCACACAACCAAGACCTGTGCCAAGCATGCAGGGATATAACAGAATCCATAAAAACCCTAGTTTAGGAGGGTGAGAATAGTGAGAAGAAAGAAAAAACACCCCCCAAAACAAACAAAACTTCCTACTCTAAGGTGAACCTGCAAGTTAATTTTCTCTGCTCATTAAAATTAATTGGAGCAGCTAGGCACGGTGGCTCCCGCCTGTACGCCCAGCACGGTGGGAGGCTGAGGCGAGAGGATTGCTTGAGCCCAGGGTTTCGAGACCAGCCTGGGCAACTTGGGAAGACCTAGTCTCTACAATAAATCAAAAAATTAACCAGGTGTGGCGGCACGTGCGTGTAGTTCCAGCTACTTGGAAGACTGAGGCGGAAGGATCGCCTGAGCCCAGCGGGTTGAGGGTGTGTTGGCCATGAGTGTGCCACTGCACTCCAGAGTGAGTGACAGAGTGATACTCTGACAAAAAAACAAAACAAAACAAAAACAAACAAGACTGACATAAGTTTACTTTGGATCCTCAAAGGGGCAAAGGAGAAAAGGAAGTATAAGAGATTGAAAAAAACATTAAAAAACAATAAAAACTTGTGAAATAAAAAAATAGATAAGAATATAATAGAAACAGATAGATATAAAAATGAATCCATTTGAGTACATATGTTAAAACCACCACAAAAATTAAAATTATTTAAAAATATTGTGAGCCGTAGCCGGGCTCAGTGGCTCGGCCTGTAATCCCGCACTTTTGGGAGGCTGAGGTGAGTGAATTGCCTGAGCCCGCGGGTTCGAGACCTGCCTGGGCAACTTGGCGAGACCTCATCTCTATAATAAATCAAAAAATCAGCCGGGCGTGGTAGTGCGCGCCTGTAGTTCCAGCTACTTGGAAGGCTGAGGCGGAAGGATCGCCGGAGCCCAGCAGGTCGAGGCTGCGGTGGCCGGGAGCGGCCACTGAACTCCAGTCTGGGCGACAGAGTGAGACTCCAACTCAAAAAAAAAAAAAAAAAAGAAAGATTTAGGTAATCATAGTTTATGCCAGGTGATGCTAAGTTTCAGGGTACAGCTTATTAAACACATTGCCTTGAATATGTCTCATGGTATTGAAGGTGTTTGTAGATCTGGCCCCCCAGCTACCTCTCTGGTCTCATTTTTGCCTCCCTTTCCCATGCTTCCAATGTTTAGCCATACCAGTTTATAGGACCGTGCATACACCATGTTGTTTTATGACTCCTTTTATTTTGTACATCTTTTTGTCTTTGACGAGAATGCCCTTCTTTCTATTCTGCCTATTTCTTGATCTGCCTGACAAGCTCCTACTCACCATTCAATACCCAGTGGAAGCTTCCTGAACACTGTCAAGTCTTTCCTTTCTTTCCTACCCTTTCCCTACACCATTCTTCCCCATCTGAATTTTGGTAGTTGTGCCTACTGCTGTTTTAGTAATTATTACACTGTATTAATAATCATTTACTTGTCTATCTCCCCTGCACTCTGTTCTCTATCCCAACTGCACTTCCCATATGCTTTCAGCTGATTGAGGACAGGGACTGGATCCTACCCAGCGTCTGGCACTTATTAAAGGAATACATGAATAAAAATGAATGAATGAATGTCTTGTATAAAAACCCATTATTCTGGCTCTTTGTTACTGAGCCTCAGCCTGCTGAGAATCACAATTATATTTCCATGCAGCCTAATCCAGCTTCCTAAAGGATTAAAAAAAAATACTGAACAGGAGTTCTTTTCCCTCTAGTCACCTGCTGTCGCAATAAGGGGTTATAAATGCATTGGAACTACAGAAGAACTATCTCACGGCACATAAAACCACACTGCCATAACCTCACAGAGCCTCCCAGGACTGATAGTGCCTTGATTCACTGAGAAGCACACACCAGAAGTCCAATTTTTCAAGGCTTTTCTCCTCTAGTCACCAAGAAACTTGCTTCCACCCATGCTTCCTAGACAACAGGAGGCATTTTTAGATCTGTTGTCTGCACTTTTTGAAAAGGGAGTTGAGCCTCACTCAACTTATCCTTTTTGTTTTAGTTGTTTCAGAAAATACATACCACCTTGTTTAAATGCAACCAGATCAGGGAGGCAGGAAGAATAATTCTGCCTTCCTGGTGTTGTAGGAAGAGTCTAATTATCATGAGAGAATCTGGGCCTTTAAAAAGGATGCTCTGCGGTCTAATGAAATAATTAAAATTCAAATAGGGGCACCAAATGCAAGTCAGCAGGCATCTATGTCTGTGCCAATTATTCAGTTCTAAAAAACGAGACCCAGCAGTGGTTGTTGCAGGTTGGCTGAGTTGCCTGACTGGAAGACTGGCGTCCTGGCCTTCTACCAATGCTCCTGCGTCCATTGCGGTCCCCATGTAATGGAAGTTGGCATTCAGAACCTTCCAAATGCAGGGGATGATGCCCCACTGGTGACCCTTCACACTCTGGGCTAGGACTGGTCTCAGATACAGATTCCTGCCAAAACAGGAGACAAAAGCCTGAAGTTCTGGAGCAGACAGACCAGGGTGAGATATTCAAGGAGATCATGGAGTCTGAAGGAAACTCACACCTAATTAATCACCTTTAAATAGGAATGTGAATTTATTAATAGTGTATGTATAAAGGGTTTTCGGATTTGATCACAAGGCAAGTATGAAACACTTAGAAGCTTATAAACCTTGTTATATGACACTCTGGCCTGTCTGAAGCTCTCAAAGTACTTAATGGCTAATGCTTATTAATAATAATGTCATATGTTTAGGCAGTACTTTTCATGGCGGGCTCCATGTCCTCACAATGCCTTGGCCAGAAAGCTCTAGAACTCTTGATTCTCCTTTGTGGTTGAGAAGCAAGGCTTAGAGGCTTGTTAGAGCATGAAGATAAGTAGAAACTTCATGTATTTGTGGCCATCTCTTTAGGGTATCTAAAGGAAGCTGTCCTGGGCAAAGATACCCTTAGGGATCAAGATCGGGCATGACTTTTGCTTGCTATGGTTCACGTTCCCAATTTTTGGAGACAAGAATACACTAGATCACACCACTGTTTTCCTTTGTCTGTCGTTTGAGGTCTAGGGACCTGAAAAGACATCTGCAGGATCTAGAGAAGGGAAGGCTGAGCTAAGAAAGAGAATGAAGTTTGTTGAACATCTTCTTTTTAGCTACTTTAGAATAACAGAAGAAAATATGACAAAATCAGGGCTTTTTGGGTCCCACTTTCAGAAAGAGATTAGGAAAAAGGTAAAGTTAGATCCCTGACTCACACTGCAATGACGATTTCATATGTTAACTAAAATGGCTAGGCTATCATACTCAGATATTTGGTCAAACACCAATCAAGATATCCCTGTGTAGTATTTTTAAGATGAGATCAGTAGACTTTGAGAAAAGCAGATTACTTCCAAAATGTGAGTGGGCCGTGTCCAATCAGTTGAAGGCCTTGAGAGGAAAACAAGATTGAGTGCCCCTGAGAAAGAGAGAATTCTGCCTCCAGACTGCCTTCTGACTCAAGCTACAAACAACATCGGTTCTTCCCTGGGTCTCCAGCTTGCCACCTGCTCTACAGATTTTGGATTTGCCAGCCCCCACAATCATGAGAGCCAATTCCTTAAAATTATCTCTCTCTCTCTCTCACACACACACACACACACACACACACACACACAAACACCCCCATTGGTTCTGTTTTTCTGGAGAATACTGACTAATATACAACGCCACATAGCAGAATAAATTCAGATGGATTAACGATTTAAATGTAAACAAACAAGGAGGAAAGATTGGCAAATATTTGGCAGGGTGGGAGGCAGTGAAGGTCTTTTTAAAGAATGTCATCACAGACAGAAACCATAAAGGGGAATATGAACAGATTTGACCACGAAAAGCCTGTATCTCCTAAATGTACAAAAGTACCACATGCATCTAAACAGGCAAATAAGAAAACTAGAGAAAATTCTCAATATATGCATCAGACTAAAAATGAATATATTTAGTGCACAAATAGTTGTTACAAAAGAATAAAAGAGATTGACTATCCTAATAGAAAAATGGCCAAGAACAAGCAAGAGACAGAAGAAAAACAAACACCTAATAAGCATGTAGAAACATATTCAATAGCAAAGAAATGCAAATACAAGTAAAATATATTTTTTGCAGTTTTGCCCATCAAAAATGTAAAAGCATTCTAGTATGCAATGTTAGCACTGATACAGAAACAGGACCACCATTGATAGGGTATAAATTAATACCTTGTCTTAGGCTTCCTTCGATTTCAATGCCTAAGATTAACATAGGACAAATGTGCAAAGACATTTATGGAAGTGTGCTAACCCCTACAATATTTATAACAGCACACAACTGAAAACAACCGAAATGTTCATGTATCCGATATTAGTTAGATACATTATATGGTAAGACCATATAATTAAAATAATTAATTAAAATGAACTTGTGTGTTCTATTTATTTATTCAGGCAGATGCTCATTATTTATTAAAGGAAAGGCGTAGTCAAAAACACATACAAACAGTAAAATTCCCAGTTTGCAAAATATAATCTATATATGGAGATAATTCAACATTTTGAATAGAAGAAAGCCTGGAAGGAAAGATACCAAAATGTTAACAGTAGAGGGTGGAGGGATTATGGAGGACGTCAATTTTATTTAAGTGTGTGTGTGTGTGTGTGTGTGTGTGTGTGTGTGTGTGTGTGTGGCGGGGAATGAGGAATATTATCTATAATTTTCTACTGTGACCCTATGCTATTTGTGTAATAAGAAAGAAGATATTCTTTTTTTAGAGTACAGTATGTATGGGTGGAGGAGGCAGCAGGAAGTAGGTATGGTGGCAGTAGAATTAAAAACCAAAAATCAGGGATAATAATCTTGAGAACATTATAAGAGTTCAGAAACCTCTGTTCCGGTGTCATATTTGTTACTTTTGCCATTCTTCTATGTCCCTGACTTGATCAGTAGTAACACTTATGAGAAAAGGGACTTATCTGGGGGAAGCAGGAAATAGAGGAGGCAAAGAAGATGGCATCCTGCTCCATAACCTGTCAGGGGTGAGAGTGGGAGGCAGCCTAAGAAAGGGTTAGCTAGTCTGTATAAGAAGGAGAAAGCAGAGGAAAGCAGGACCTGGGGGCCACACATAGGAGAAAAGGGGCGGTGCCGGATTAGAGTGGAAAGGCTGCCTTGGAGGATGTGATTTGTTCCCACCAAAACTCATGTGAAGTTTATTGCCAGTGTGGCAGGGTTGGGGGTGGAACCTAGTGGGGGGGGGGCGGTGTTTGCCTCATGAATAGATTAATGTTGGCTCTCAGGAGTTGAGGAGTTCTTCCTTTTGTGGGAATGGATTAGTTCCTGGACAGCAGACTGTTATAAAGCAAGGTTCCTCCTTGTGTTTAGCCCTTTTGGCCCACCCACTTCCCCTTCCACTTCTTCACCATGTTATGACGCAGCATGAGGCCCTCACCAGAAGCAGAACAGACACCAGAGCTATGCTCTTGGATTTTCCAAGTACCAGAACTGTGAGCAAATAAACCTATTTTCTTTAAATTACCTAGCCTCGGATATTCCGTTATAGCAACACTAAATGAACTAAGGCTCATATACATATATTTCCAGATTTTTTGAAAACCACTGCCTACTCCATTTACAAATATCCAGAAGCCCTGCAAATACCTCTCATAAGTAGAAAATTAAAGGATTCTTCTCTGGAGAAACTATTCCTAGATGAAAGTTTTGTATATACTGATACTTCCTATGAAGAGAGCCAATTCACCCAACAGCCAAGCCCATCATTCAACAAGCTACACTTACAAACACAGCTTTCATCAGCTTTTTAGTTTCCCAATTAATTATAAATGGACAATCCAGCATCACCAAATATTTAAAGAAAGTCTCCACATAAAAGAGAGAGAGCCCAAAACCAAGTAGAGGGGAAAAAAGTCAAACAATGAAACAATAACTACAAAATTTAAAATTAAAATTTTCCAAGAGGTGAGAGAAGATATTGCACACCTTAAACAAGAGCAGAGTGCTGTTTTTAAAAAAGAGGTGCAACCAGAGAACAAAATAGAACTCACAGAAATTATATATATATTATATATATATATATATATATATATATATATATATATAGTAGCTGGTAGTTTGGGACATTTTGATGACTAATTATACATTCAGTGATTCTCTAGAAAGATTCAGAGGTAGTAGTAATCAGGACTATTGTTTATTACAGCAAAAGTATACTCAGCAGGATCAGCAAGGAAAAGATACATCAGGCAGAGCCTGAAAATGTCCAGCACAGGTGTTCAAAGGTTTTCCTCTGAGTAGAGTGAAGGTGGTCACACAAAATGCTTCAGCATTCAGCAGTAAAATATAGGAACACATGTATGGTGTTTCTGCCCAGGTAAGTCCACTTAAGACTCAAAGTCCAGGGTATTTTTGCTGGTCATTCAAGCACTTTCTGCCTGTACAACTAGCCTTGATTACCAAAGGTCCAGACTCTCAGAAGGAAAGCAAGTATTCATCATAAATCACATTATTTATACAAGTAATCTAGGCAGGCTGGTACAACAGAATTTAGCACACTAAACAACCTTATCACTTAGTAGCATAGGGAACATACCAGAGGGCCGAGTTCACAGGAGCCATCCCCAAAACCTGCTAGCAATAGCAACATTAGGCCTGCTATGTTAACTCTTTCTTGTAGGCTGAAATGGAAAGTTCAATAGAAAATATAAATGTCAAAATTGAAAAAAAGTCTCATAGAGAGAAGGATGGAAAAGAAGACAAATAAATATAAACTAAACAACAACAAAAAAAGATAATTTGAGAATCAGTTCAGGAAGTCTGACATCCAGAATAAACAAGCAGAAAAAAAACAGACAGAAGTAAAATACAAAAGATGCCACAGAACTGAAGGACAAGCATTTCTAACTCGAAAGAGTCCATTAACAACCCAACACAATGAGTGAAAAAAGGTCCAACCAAGGCACCTTATTATAAAAATTTGCTACACCAGGACAAAAGACGATTCTAAGAGCATCAAAAGAGAAAAGCAGGTCCATATGCAAAAGGTTGGAGCAAGAAATGGCATTGGGTTTCTCAACATAAACTCTAGCTGATAGAAGATAGTAAAGTAGTGCCTTCAAGGGAAAATGATTTTAAACATTGAATTTTAAACCAAATTACTGATCAAGTAGGGCAGAAAAATGGCATTACTACTCATGCAAAAACACAAACTAATTTACCTCATAATTATCAATTCTCCATAAGTTACTGAAGTAAGAGCTCCACCAAAAAGAGGAGTAAATCAAGAAAGAGGGGATGTAGAATCCAGGAAGCAGGATCCAACTCAGGAATGAAGCAAAGGGAAGTCTCAGGAAAATAGCTCTGGGGTAGGGCAGGCTGAGAGAGCAACACATCCTAATTGGAAAAGGAGAATGAAAACTCTAGAAATGAGTTTTCTAGGGAAAAAACAAACAAGCTGGGAAACTGAATCTGGTAGACTTTATGATTATTTTTAAAGGTAGAAAATAGTATTTAGAGTGGTTTTATAAATCTGTTGGGGAATTTGAGAAGAATTTACAAGTCAGTGGGAGCATTTGGGTAAATTTTTTTTTTTTTGAGTTGGGGTATCGCTGTGTCACTCAGGTTGGAACAGTGGCACAATCATGGCGCATGGCAGCCTTGACCTCCGGGCCTCACTTCCACCTCAACATCTCGAGAAGCTGGGAGTACAGATGTATGCCACCACGCTAGGCTAATTTTTTTTTTTTTTTGGTAGAGACAAGTTCTCACTACATTGCCTGGGCTGATCTCAAACTTCTGGGCTCAAGCATTCTGCCCATCTCCATGTCCCAAAGTGCCAGGACTACAGGTGTGAGCCACTGCACACAGCCTGGGTAAACTTTCGAAAAACCAAAATTTATAGGAAAGAAGCCATAATCAACATATAGTACATGCTCAGCAATGAAGAATGTTTATAGTTGTAGTGAAGTAAACACTGACTATTGATTTAACCAAAAATTGTAATATGATCCTAAATGGAGTAGAGGAGTAAGAGAAAACTAAATCTTTACTTGCCAAGATGGAAAGCTCGTAGATACTATCTAAAGTGGTTGAGTCAATAAAAACTAATAAGCATATCATTTCAAAATATGAATATAAATAAAGGTATAAAAGAAAAAAGTGTGACTGTCACCATGGAGCAAAATTTGGTACCAGTAGGGGGAAGGGCAGTGAGGACAAAACAAACTTCTGGCTTTCATTACAAGCCTCATTTATTCAATGTAAAAAGTTGTATGCTTATGTTATTTTGACAATTAAAAAACTAAATAAAACGAAAAACAACCAGCTTAACAA
Source organism: Tarsius wallacei (assembly GCA_963574415.1). Classification (NCBI taxonomy): domain Eukaryota; kingdom Metazoa; phylum Chordata; class Mammalia; order Primates; family Tarsiidae; genus Tarsius; species Tarsius wallacei. The sequence continues at coordinate 47,392 of CAUYQG010019201.1, forward strand.
CCATTAATTGAAAAGCAATTTGATTCTTTACTAAAAGGTAGTTTAAATTTTTCCTCTTGATAAGGATTATGTTTACAATGCACAGTGAAACATAGCTTTATCTCTCCCTATTTCTCTCCAATGTTACAACTTCCCTTCCATTCTTTCTTCTCTTTGTCCAAGTCTCCCTCCAAATAATCCCTTAATCCAAATCACTACTTTTTCTTTCTAGATCCATTCATTTCTCTTCCACCAGTAAATCCCAACTCTTTCCAGTGGAAATCAAATCAAGCTCATTTTGGCAGCTTCTAATTCACCTCCATACCTGTTACTCCAATTCATCACAAGAAGGGCTTAAGCCAGCTGGCAAAGAGAAGACTTCTTTGTGGGGACTAGAGAGACTGGAATACTTTTACATTAATATCTTTTGTCAAACCTATAATGACATCACTCCCTCACTTTCCTTCTTCTGCTTGTTCTCTTTCTTTTTAGTCTGAAACTCCAGCTACATGTATATGAGACTCCTTGGTATTGTCCCATTGTTTTTGAATTTTTTTTTCTGTTCTATTCACTTTTTTTTTCTCTGTGTTTCCATTTGGAGGCTTTAGGTAACTATTTCATGCCCACCGATTCTTTCCTTAATGAACTCCATCAAAGAAATTATTCATTTCTGATATGTTTTTTATTTCTAATATTTCCACCTGACCCTTACAGTTTCTATCTTTCTGCTAGCCATTATTTTCAACATCTGAGTCATCTCTGAGTCTGGTTCTATCGATAATTTTATCTTTCATTAATGAGATTTTTATTTTTGTTTTATTTTCTGGTTCTTATAATTTTTGACTGCCAGGTGTTATGTGTAGCATATCTCTCTTCTGACAGGCCATTAGTGTTGAGGATTGAATTAGTCTAGTCAGGCTTTGAGCTGGGTTTGGGTTTTGTTGTTTTCATCAGCACGCCCCAGACTTCAAACTCCTCTAGTGGTGGGCTGTTGTTTCCAAGTCTTGAGGCTCTTCTGGGGGAAAAAGTTATTGGAAAAATTAGTCCACATAATTATCTACATGCTCCTCTTTAGTAACTTAGAAAGTTCCACTGGTTTGCTAAATCACGGAGGAAAAAAGCATCTCCATTTGCATTTTAGCTTCCAAAAAGTCTGTGATCTCTGTCATCCTTTATCTTTGTCTGTTGTCTTTATTCTTGTGGGGTTTTCAAAAAGTCTTTTTTATTCCTTTAATGTCATTTTATCTGGGTTTTAGGAGGGAGTAGAGATAATATACACTTTTGTCAGGTTTATATTGGATCACTGAAAGGAACCCTAAGTAGAGGATGGTTCATGAGGTAACTCAGCTTCATGTAGGCTACAAAGGAATTATTTACTTTTTTTTTTTTTTCAGAGACTCACTCTTGTCGCCCAGGCTGGAGTGCAGTAGCATGCTCATGGCCACTGCAGCCCTGACCTGCTGGGCTTAGGTGATCCTTCCACCTCAGCCTTCCAAGTAGCTGGAACTGCAGACGCATGCCAACATGCCTGGCTAGTTTTTGTGATTTATTGTAGAGACAAGGTCTCGCCAGGTTGCCCAGGCTGGTCTTGAACCCCCGGGCTCAGGCAATCCTCTCACCTCTGCCTCCCAAAGTGCTGGGATTATAGGCTAAGCCACTGTGCCCGGTCTACTTTTTTTTTTTTTTAAAGAAATTATTTTCAAACATTGGCATCTTAAAAAAATTTAATAATAATGAGGCATCTCTCAACCAACCTCAACAATTAAATGTACTGGGACACTACTGTTGAGAGTTTGGGACTAGTCAAACAACTCAGGAATTTTAGTTCATCTTTGCATTAATTTTC
>CAUYQG010019202.1:0-11757 GCA_963574415.1 Tarsius wallacei
GGAGCCCAGCAGGTCGAGGCTGCGGTGGCCGGGAGCGGCCCCTGCACTCCAGTCTGGGTGACAGAGTGAGACTCCAACTCAAAAAAAAAAAAAAAAAAAGAGAGAAAAAAAGTTAGAATCAGCTTTATTGAACCTCTGAATAAAATAGTTGATATATTTACAACAACCAAGCAAATAATGAATTGAGAAAGAGACACCTTTAACATAGAGAACTTTGTGATATTTTAACATAGTCTTTCCCTCTCAACCCTATTTTCAGCATGTTCTTGAATATAGCAGCTTGCGTTTCCAGTGTAATTACCAGGTCCTGTAGGGATCAGAGCATTTGGTGTCCTCCAAAATTGTATTTGTCTGTTTGGACCTGCCCTGGGAGTTCCCCAAAGTAATGATGCAATGCAGTTCCTTTTAGTTCTTCTGACTTTAAACTTTTTCAGTGTGGAAAAGTAGCTAAGTGTAGAGCATTTCTCATAAACACTAAAAGACAAATGGGTTAGAACCAAGCAGTTTTCTCTACCAGGACATCAGCACAAACTATGAGCAGGCTCCAGAGCGGGAACAGAGTGAGTGAGAGAAATCAGGAGCTTTGTGTACTTAGAAGCCTCCAAGTCTCACAGGACTCCATTCCCACACAAGATACCACCTGGGTACTTCAGTGGTGCTCAGTGGTGTGCTGCTAGAATCCACATGGAGCTTTGCAGGCAATAAACAGCTCCTGCAATACCATCCCTAAAGAACTTTACCACTGCAAGCTATGTTCTGATGCTTTCATTTGCCTCAAGGGTGAATTCCACTGTTGCTGGCAGTGCAGCTTTAAGAAGGCATGTGGCAGGCTGCACTTTTGCCATCTGAGCAAGGACTGCCTAAATCAAAGGTGTGGGAGGTGGGAGGGATTAATGCCCCAGCAGTCCCTCACTCCCTGTTTGAAGTCTTGTGCAGCAACGGAACATTTGCCCATCCCTGCAGTGTAACCACAGTGGCCAGAAGGCCTCTGCCCCAGTTCCCACTGGGATATCCAATTACACACACACGTGGGTGCTAGAGTACTGAATTATTTGACTTACTCCTTCCCAACAAGCTGTTTCCTCCATATCCTTTCAAAACCCAGTACCAAAGATGTCCAATCTTTTGGCTTCACTGAGGTACACAGAGTAACATTTTGGCTTACCCGGGCCACACTGAGTAAAGAGAAATTGTATTGGGCTGGGTATAAATTATAAATATATTTAGTGTACATGCATAATAAGACTTCATTTTTTATTTTAAAGTTGAGAAAAATGAGAACAATATAAAACTATTGGGAAATCTGACCTTGTTTTTGTGAAACTAATCTATTGATGTCTGGTTTGATGGAAATGGTCACATTTCTTAGTGATTTCTCAAGGTGCTTGTCAGAAATGTTTGTTCAAATTTTGCTCTTTGTGTGTTTCATAATTGGAAACAGCTGCTAACCAATGTATGTACTGCCAAAAAGTGATGTCATAAATAGGCATGACTGTGAACTTAAAAAATGGAGCCACACATGGGGACACAAATAAACACCAAAAAACACATGACGTTAAAATATTTTGTGGAGCAGCATTACTGGATGTTCTGGGTTGCATACAGTCAGAGGACTGGTCAGCTGGTTCAGCTCCACCTAACATCAACTCCCCCTCAGGAGCTAGGAGCCAAGTCCATGTCACCTCCTAACTAGACTAGACCATAATCTGAGGCATCAGAGAGCTTCTACAGGGGCAGTGATATTGATGACTAGTTCTCAAAATTCAATCCTTCCACCTTCATATCACAAAATCCCTTGCAGACACTCCTTAGCACTAGCGTGAATAGTGGCAGCCCTATGGGGTGGCTAGACCCATGATAGCAGCAGGATTCTCAGTCCTCATGAATTACAACTCACAGGGGAAGGAGGGTACATACACCATGTCAGGGAAGCATCTGGGGAAAAAATAAAATTAATAAATCCAGAGTATAGGCTTCTCTATGTCTCAGATCTCCCTGCCTGAGGGAAGATTTTTTTCAGCAGAGATGCAGACACAGTGCTGGGCTCAGCAGGGGAAGGCAGCAGGTTGAGCAGCCATGGTACCTGTAAAGAGTTTGGAAAGGGGACTTCTCCACCCCTTCACCCACCACTGCAGACATTTGCTTCTCTTGTGGGAGCGCAGGGTGAGTACACCTGTCAATACTCATTCTGCAGCATTTTGAGGTAATGCATGGGAGATATCTTCAGGCTCAGGTTTGCACAAGGGGTAAAATCTCCACTTACTTTCTACACAGAACATCAATGTTCCAATCAATGGACAGAGGTGTCTGTCTGATTTGGAAATTTGGAACAACAGGGCAAAAGCATAAAGAAAAATTGGATGACTTTCCTGTCATCCTACAACTGGGAGCTCCTCCAACTGCCTTCATCAGGGCTGAGACATTAGCCCACCATAGAGGTGTTGCATATAACGACCTGCTTCAGTGGCAATTAGTTCTCACTCAAGAGTGGTTCCCCATGGCCTGAAGGCTGAACTGTTCAACCCAGAGGGGAAAGAAAAAGCCCACCACACCACTGGAAACAAGGTAAGCTCCATAAGTCCTTTAGTATTCTAATCTCACAAGAGATATTGAAGCTACTATACACACACCCAATAATTGCTACTATAAGCCGAATTTAAGGAGTCAATGCAGAAAGATTCTCTATAATACATATACAGAGCATATGCCACTGGAAGCACTCAGAGCTGATGGTATATGAGCAAATCTAAACACTTTAAAATCACATCTTTAAGGGAATAAAAAAAATTAATTAAAAACAAATTTAACAAAAATAAGAAGACATAGTCTACCTAAATAAGATGGAATCAGAAAAATAAATCTGACCATATAAAAAAAAAAACACTCTCTCAAAAACCAAGTCTCTCAAAAAGCCACAGTAACTCTTTAGCAATAGAGCCTAATAAAAAATAAAATCTTTGAAATTCCAGAGATAGAATTCAAAGGTTGATTACAAAATTGCTCAATGAAATCCAGGAGAAAGTTGAAAACCAATATAACAAAATCCAATAAACTATTCAGGACATGAATGAAAATTATCCAAATAGGTAAGTATCCAAAAACAAATAATACAAACTTTTAGAAATGAAAACCTCATTTAGGGAAGTACAAAATGCAATGGAAAGTTTTAGTGGTAGACTAGACCAAGCAAAAGAAAGGATTTTGGAATCTGACAACAAGGCTTTCAAATTAGCTCAACTGGAAAACAATAAAGAAAAAAAAAACTTAATAAAGATTGCCGAATAATTTTTCCAAGAAATGTGGTATTATAGAAAAGGTACAAATTTAGGAATTATAGATGCTCCCAAATAAGAAGAAAAAGCAACAAATTTGGAAAACCTATTCAAGGGAATAATTGAAGAAAACTTCCCTGGCCTTGCTATAGATTGAAACATCCATACATAAAAAAAATCTAAAGAACTCCTGGAAGATTCATTGCAAAAGGTCATCCCCAAGGTATATAGTCATTAGATTATTCAAAGTCAACAAAAAGGAAATAATTCTAAGAGCAGTGAGCCAAAAACATTAAATTATGTATAAACGAAAAGTGACCAGACTAATAGCAGATTTCATAGCAGAAACTCAACAAGTCGGAAGAGACTGAAGCTCTATCTTGAATCTCTTCTTTTTTTTTTTGAGTTGGAGTCTCACTCTGTCACCCAGACTGGAGTGCAGTGGCCTCTCCCGGCCACCGCAGCCTCGACCTGCTGGGTTCCAGCAATCCTTCCGCCTCAGCCTTCCAAGTAGCTGGAACTACAGGTGCGCTACCACGTCCGGCTAATTTTTTGATTTATTGTAGAGATGAGGTCTCGCTTGCCCAGGCGGGTCTCGAACCCACGGGCTCAGGCAATCTACTCACCTCAGCCTCCCAAGGCGCAGGATTACAGGCTGAGCCACCGAGCCCGGCTTGAATCTCTTCTAACAGAATAACTGTCAGTCAAGAATTTTGTATCCTTCAAAACTAAATTTCATTAATAAAGGAGAAATAAAGTCTTTCTCAGACAAGAAAATGCTGAGGGAATTTCTCACTACTAGATTGGCTCTATAAGAAATGCTCAAAGGCATTCTAAACATTGAAACAAAAGGTCAAACTGCACCAGTAGAACAACACTGGAAATTATAAAACCTGCCAGGTTCATAAAACACCAAAACAATGGAGAAAACAAAGTAACCAGATAATTAACATGATGAATGAGACAGTACCTCATATACCATTACTTTGAATATGAATGGTGTAAATGCCCTACTTTATTTATTTATTTTTTATCTATTATTGTTATTATTTATTATAGCGATGTGGGGTACAATTCAGGGTTAGGTATACAAAAATTGATCATGCAGTTACCCTTGGTGATGAGGTATGCCCCTCCCTCCCCTAGCAGTTTCCCTCAACTGCCAATCCCACTCCCCCTACCCTGACAGATTTCCACTACTACCAATTGCCCTCCTATAGCATTATAATTGTTCAAAGTCAGCTTATGAGTGAGAACATATGGAACTCAGTTTTTTGTTTCTGTGATAAATCACTGAGTGTGATCAACTCCAAATCCATCCAAGTTGCCACAAAGTCCATAGTTTGTCCTTCTTTATGGTTGCATAATATTCCACTGTGTATATGTACCACATTTTTTTATCCAGTCCAGCTTCGATGGGCAACATGGTTGGTTCCATGTTTTTGCTATTATGAATAGAGCTGCAACAAACATACGTGTGCAGGTATCTTTGTCATAGAATAATTTGAGTTCCTCTGGGTATATTCCCAATAGGAGAATTGCTGGGTCATATGGAAGGCCAATTTCTAGTTCTTTCAGAAATGGCCACACTGTTTTCCAAAGAGGTTGTACTAGTCTGCATTCCCAACAGCAGTGTAGAAGCATTCCTTTTTCTCCACATACTCGCCAGCATCTGTTGTTGTTTGTTTTATTAATGATGGCCATTCTTACTGGGGTTAGGTGGTATCTCAATGTGGCTTTGATTTGCATTTCTCTGATGATGAGTGAGGCTGAGCACTTTTTCATGTGTCTGTTGAATATGCCCCACTTTAAAGATACAGAATGGCAGAATGACTGCAAAACAAAATATATATATCTGGTACCTTCAAGAGACCCACTTAACTCACAGACTCCAGTAGTCTCGAGGTAAAGAGATGAAAAATAATATTCCATGTGAATGGAAACTAAAAATGAGCAGGAGGAACTATTTTATAGCAGAGAAAATCGACTTTATATTAACAGTGAAAAAAGACCAAAAAAGGATTATTATATAATGAAAGAAGGATTATTTCAACAAGAAGACAGAAAAATTTTAAACATATATGTATCAAGCTCCAGAATCCCCAACTTTGTAAAACAAATTCTGTAAGAATTAAGAAAAGAGGTAGACAGCATGCAATAATAATGGGAACTTCAATACTATACTGACAACAATAGAAAGATCACCAAGGCGGAAGTTAAACAAGCAAACACTGGGGTTAATCTAGACTCTAGAACAAATGAATTAGCAGATGTGTATAGAAAGTTCTACCACAAAGCTATAATTTTTCTCATTAGAATATTTTCTAGAATGAACCATATAATATGCCACAAAACAAGTCTTAATAAATTAAAAAATATAGCCATTATATCAAGTACCTTTCCAGGCCACAGTGGGAAAAAAGTAGAAATCCACTCCAAGAAGATCCTTCAAACCCAAAAAAATACCTGAAAATTAAGCAATCTGAATGATCTTTGGGTAACAATAAAATTAAGATGAAAATATAAAAATGCCTTTAAATGAATGACAAGGGCACAACTTTTCAAGATCTCTGGGATAAAAGGTATATTCAGAGCAAAATTTATAGTGTTTAAGGCCTACATAAAAAGAGAGAAAGGTCACATGTAGAGAAAGTAATGTCATACTTCAAGAAACTAGAGAAACAAGAACTTACCAAAGCTAAAAGAAGAAAAGAAATAACAAAGATCAGAGCAGTACAACAAAATTAAAACAAACAAAACCCAATACAAATGGGTAATGAAACAAAAAGTTGGTTCTTTGAAAAAATAAACAAAATTATTAGACCACTAATTAGATTAATTTAAAAAGAAGAGAGAATATTCAAAGAATCTCAATCAAAAACTAAAATAGAGACATTATAACTGATATCACCAACATTTTTTTAAAATGAGATAATAAGAAGCACCTCTATATGGAAAACAACTAGACAATCAAGAGAAAATGGATACAATTCTGTTTATATTGAACCCCCCCAACCTTGAATCAGGAAGACATAGAAATTCTGAACAGACTAATAATGAGTAGAGAGATTGTCAGTAATTAAAAGTCAAAAAATGGTGGCCAGATGGATTCAACAGAAAGATCATCAAGGTAGAAATTAAATAAATAAACACTGGAATTAATCTAGACTCCAGCACAAATGAATTTAGCAGGTATCTACAGAAAATCTTACCACAAAGCCATAATTTTTCTCATTCGAACATTTTCTAAAATAGACCATATAATCACAAAACAAGTCTTAATAAATTCAAAAAATAGAAATTATATCAAGAACCTTCACAGACCACAGTGGAAAAATTCACAGAACTCAAAGCTGAATTCTACTAGACTTTCAAATAAGAACTGGACCCAATCCTACTGAAGTTATTCCATAAGCCTGAGAAGGAAAGAACCTTCATAACTCATTCTACAAAGTCAGTATCACTCTGATACCAAAGTCAGGAAAAGATGCATCAATAAAAAATAAATACAGACCAATATCCTCAATGAAAATAGGTACAAACATTTTCAACAAAGCACTAGTAAACAGAATTCAACACCACATCAAAATAATAATAATAACAATAATACACAGCAAGGTGTGGTGGCTCACACTTGTAATCCCAGAACTTTGGGATACAAATTCAGGACTGCTTGAACCCGAGAGTCAAGAGCAGCTGAAGCAACATAACAAGCTCTCACCTCTACAAAATTTTTCTAAAAATTAGTCAGACATAGTAAATCATGCCTGTTGTTCCCATTACTCAGGAAGTTGAGGCAAAAGAATCACCTGAGCTCAGGAGGCCAAGGCTGTGGTGAGCCGTGTTCATGCCACTGCACTCCAGCCTGGGTGACAGACTTAGACATCTGACATGAAATACTACTACTACTACTAATTCATGACAATCAAGTATACCTAGGAATATATTTAACCAATGAGGTGAAAGATATCTGTGAGGAGAACTAAAAAACACTAATGAAAGAAATCCTAGAGGACACAAAAAAATGGGGAAAAAAATCTTATACACATGTATTAGAAAAAAAGTCAACATTGTTAAATGACCATATTACCCAAAGTAATTTATAAATTTAGCACAATTCTTATCAAATTACTGACATCATTTTTTACAGAATTTGGAAAAACAATTCTACAATTCCTATGGAACCAAAAAAGAACCTGAATAGCCAAAGCAATCCTAAGTAAAAAGAACAAATGCAAAGGCATCACATTACCAAATTTCAAATTATACAACAAGGCTATAGTACCCAAAACACCAGTGGACTGATACAAGGACAGACACATGGATCTATAGAACAGAATAGAGAATTCAGAAATGAATCCAAATGCCCACAACCAATTGACAAAACAGAGAAAAACACAAACATGGAAAAGGATACCCTATTCAAACAAAGCAGACAAAAATATGCACCAGGAAAGGACATCCTATTCAACATATGGTGCTTGGAAAATTTGATAGCCATATGCAGAAAAATTAAACTGGATCCGAATCTCTTACCACATCCCAAAATTAACTCAAGATGGATTAAAGGTTTAAATAGGTCCTGAAACCATGGAAATCCTACAAGAAAACCTAGGAAAAACTCTTCTGGACATTGAGTTAGGCAAATAATTTATGACTAATACCCCAAAAGGAAATGCAGCAAACCAAAAATAAATAAGTGGAACTTAATTAAACTGAAAAGCTCTGCACTGCAAAAGAAATCAAAGGAGTACAAAGGCAACTTACAGAATGAGAGAAAAGTATTCACAAACTATAGCTCTGGCAAAAGGCTAATATTCAGTATCTACAAAGGAACTCAAGCAAATTGATAAGAAAAAATTAAATAGTGGACAAACGATGTGAGTTGACTTCTCTTTAAAAATGTTATATAAATAGCCAACAAACATGGAGAAATGCTCAGCATCACTAATCATCAGAGAAATGCAAATTAAAACCACAATGAGATACCATCTTATACCAATCAGAATGGCCCTCATTAAAACATCAAAAAACAACAGATGTTGGTGTGGTGAAAAGAGAACACATACACTGTTGATGGTAACGTCAATTAGTAAAACCTCCATGAAAATCAGTATGAAGATTCTCAAAATATAAAAGTAGGTGTACCATTCGATCCGGCAATCCCACTACTTGGCATCTACACCAAAGAAAAGAAGTTGTTATGCAGAAAAGACACCAGCAGTCACGTGTTTATTGGAACAAAATTGCAAAGGTGTGGAATCCACCTAAATGCCCATCAACTGATCAGTGGATAAGAAAAATGTGGTGCATACATGTGCGCGCGCGCGATACACACACACACACACACATACACACCATGGAATGCTAGTTAGCCATGAAAATGAATAGAATAGTCTTTTTGCAGCAACTTGTATGGAACTGGAGATCATTATTCTAATTAAAATAATATAGGAATAAAAATCACATCCTGCATGTTCTCACTTATAAGAGGGAGGAAAATTGGGGTCTGCAAAGGAATATAGAAGAGTATAATGGACATTGGTGACCCAGAAGGGGATGAGTAAAAGGAGGAATAGGATGAAAAGTCACTTTTTGGATACAATGTGTACAGGTGGGGGTTTCAGTTACATTTAGAGTCCAGACTTCTTTACCATATCCAATGCATTTAACTAGCCACAAACAATTTATATTCCCTAAAGCTATTTAAAATTTTTAAAAGACAAATAAACAAGTCACTGCCTGCTGTGACCAAAAATTACAGACAAAAGCAAATTATAGATATGCTGAAATTCTAAAAAATAAAAAGTAGGGAGATCATTAATTTGGGAAATAAGAAATTTAAAAATCCTTTGACTGTGAGAGAAAATCAGAAAGCTAGACACATGATCAAGTAAGGAATCATGCTCAGAAAAGACGTGAGAAGTTCCAAGGTTTTGAGTCCAGCTGACTGTTAGGCTCACACAAATAGGAAGAGAATGCTAAGGCAGAGTTGTAGATGTTATCACTAAACATTGCAATACCCAACATGGAGACAATCCACAAATTTCAGTAGATTACTGTTGTTTTTCCAAGCATTTAAATCAATCTTTGTCATATGACTCATTTATTGCACACAAAAATGTCAGAGACTTCAGAGATCATCTACAACAATGAATAGTCTTTAAAAAAATAATCTAGAAAAGTTGATAAATGAACAAGCAACTACAGCTGACTGTAAGCACCAAAAACAAACTTTGAGGAGGATAAAAAATCTGATTTCCAATTACCACATTATAATATTTAAAATCCTTAGTTTTCAGCAAAAATTATGAGAATATCGAACCAGCCTTGCATCCCAGGGATGAAGCCTACTTGGTCATGATGGATGATTTTTGAGATATGTTGTTGGATCCGGTTTGCTAGGATCTTGTTGAGAATTTTTGCGTCTATGTTCATCAATGATATTGGCCTGTAGTTCTCAACAAGCAAGATTTTTTTCGTATTATTTTTCTATGAGGTTTCTCCCCTGCATCCCCAGTCCCATAAAATGATAAGAGCTGCAAGCTATGTAAAACCTGTGTCTGACTGTCCTTCAACCAAAGACTTTGAAGACATCGCCATCATAGACTATGGAATTGGGAGGAAATAGCAACTCATCTAGAGAAACAGTATTGTTAATCCTTAAGAATATTCCCCTCTGAGTGAATGGTTTACAGATGCAACTCTTTGGGACAAAAACAAAAAAAGGCCGGGTGCAATGGTTCATGCCGATAATCCCAGCACTTTGGGCGGCAGCGGCGAGAGGAAAGCCTGAGCCCAGAGGTTGGAGAGCAGCATGGTCAATTTGGCGAGAACTTGTCTCTACAATAATTTTTTAAGTTAGCCAGATATGGTGGGGTGTGCCTATAATTCTGGCTACTCAGGAGGCTAAAGCAAGGGTTGCCTGAACTTTGCACGTGGAGATTGCAGTAGCCATGAGTGTGCCACTGCATTTCAGCCTGGGTGACAGAGTAAGGCCCTGACCTCCCCCCCAAAAAGCATTTATGCACAAGCCCAAAGTGCACAGTGGGAGGTAAGGAGAGAAGAAAGGGAGTTGGATAAATGAAGTATCAAAGAGAAAATGTACCTCCCTCTTCCTCTGTGTGTTCTCAGACACAAAACCCAATATCCAGATAAAGCATGATGCTGTTTGGTTCTCTGATGAAGTTTGCCAAGAGTCCTCTAGAGCAGGAATTCCCAAACCCTGGGCTGGCAGACCAGTGCCTGGTCCGTGGCCCATTAGGGACCAGGCTGCACAGCAGCAGGTGAGTGGCAGGTGACCAGAGCTCCATCTGCTGTCAGATCAGTGGTGGCATTCAATTCTCATAGGAGTACGAACCCTATTGTGAACTGCATATGCGAGGGATCTCATGTGTGCTCCTTATGAGAATCTAATACCTGGTGATCCCCACTTCCCCTCCTGCATCCTGTACGTGGAAAAATTATCTTCCACAAAACCAGTCTCTGATGCTAAAAAGGTTGGGGACCACTGCTCTAGAGGACAAATTCCTAGTAAGGTCTCAGAGCACATGCTGTGTGCAGGATCACCTCTGAAGAGCATCTGCTTATGCTGGGTAACTATCTTCCCTCTGCCTTTCCTATATTCAGGCTGGGACAATGTTCTGAGGTTCACACATCTCCTTCAGCACAACATGATTTCCTGTTTCTACATCCAAGAATAGATCAGGATAAATGGGGATCAGGAAGGAATGTGTCCTCCTTCTAGTCCTGGGTGAACTTAGATATCAGGGTGGAAAATCAGAGTATTATCATGTTTCCCTGGCTTCCTGCTGTGGCCCCCAGAGAATGAGGAGGCCATTCTCCCAGCCCTTATCACCAGAGTCTTTCTATTCCTGGCCCCTCAGATGGAGCCTTGGTACTACATCTTTTTTTTTTCTTTTTTTGCTACTCTACCCAGCCTACCTCTCCTCTCTCTTTTCTTATTTTCTACTTCTCTTTCTCCTTTTAAAGACAGGGTCTTGCTTGGTTACTCGGGCTGTGCCGTGGTGCCATTATAGCTCACTGCAACCTCAAACTTCTGAGCACAAGTAATTCTCCCTCTTCAATCTCCTGAGTAGCTGAAACTACAGGTGCATACCACCATATCCAACTAGTTTTCAAATTTTTTTTTTCCTTTTATTTTATTTTATTATGTTATTGTGGGGTACAGTTAGGGGTTAGGCATACAAAAATATTTCGTTCAGGTACCCTTGTTGATAAGAGGTGTCTCCCCATCCTCAGATAGATACCCACCACCATTAATTCCATCCCCCTCACCCTCCCCCCCCCAGTTTCTCACCACAGACAGACATTTTCTTGTGGCAATACGTTGGATGATCAAGGTCTACTATATGAGTGAGAACATGTGATACTTAGTTTTTTGTTTTTGTGAGAGGTCACTCAGTATTATGGACTCTAGTTCCATCCAGGTTGCTGCGAAATTCATGATTTCATTCTTCTTTAT
>CAUYQG010019211.1:0-25024 GCA_963574415.1 Tarsius wallacei
GAGCCCGCAGCTTCGATATCCACCAGCTACTTGGAAGGTTGAGGCGGAAGGATCGCCGGAGCCCAGCAGGTCGAGGCTGCGGTGGCCGGGAGCGGCCACTGCACTCCAGTCTGGGCGACAGAGTGAGACTCCAACTCAAAAGAAAAAAAAAATTAAAGAAATAGGATAGAGATAAACATGATTTAGACAGAATAAGCATAAGAATAGGCATGGTGAGGAAGTTCAGTACTATGTCAAACAGAAAAAAAAAAGGGAAAGAAACTGGTGATCTTTGCAGGAGAAAGAAAAAAAACTTGAGGTGCCTAATACCAGTGTGACTGTCATCTCACTCATGGTTTATATGACACCTCCCTTGTCCCTGGGAAAAGAAAGGACACTAGAGAAAAACTACAGTTCAGCACTAGGACAAAGATACTTTCTACCTGGGAAGCTGCATGATGAATTCGTTCAGAACATGTGCTTTGGGTCAGACAGACCTGGATTTGAATCCCCCATTCACACTAATTGTGTGACCTTCGTCAAATTATTTAACCTCTTAGTCAAATTATAAAATTGGTGACCAAGTCTCAAATTTCCCCCTCTGTAAACCGAGGATAACACTTCACAGAACCACTGTGAGGAATAAATGAGATCATGAATTTAAAGGTGCTGAGGCCAGGTGTAGTGGCTCATGCCTGTAACCCCAGCACGCTGCAGGCTGAGGCAGGACAATCACTTGAGCCCAGGAGTTTGAGACAAGTCTGGACAACGTACTGAAATCTCATCCCTACAAAAAATCACAAAAATTAGTTGGGCTTGGTGGCTTGTGCCTGAAGTCCCAGCTACTCTGGAGGCTGAGGTGGAAGGATTGCCTGAGCCCAAGAAGTCGAGGCTGTGTTGAGCTGTGATTGTGCCACTGTACTCCAGCCTGGGCAACAGAGTGAGACCTCGACTCAAAAAAAAAAAAAAAAAAGAAAGAAAGAAAAGAAAGTGCTGAGCCCAGTGCTGGTACACACTAAATGCCCAAAAAGGATTACCCTTGCAGTCAACAGCAGAGCTGTCCAAAGAAGGGGCTTTAGTGGTAAGGTGATGAGGAAGGGTGTTCAGGCCAGGGTGAATGGCCACCCGGTGCGGGCGTTGCTAGAGGATATAAGCAACAGCAGGGCTGGAGTAGATGACCTCGAAAGGGCTTATCCAACCCGGAAACTCTAGACCTCTGTGAAAAGAATGTCCTGAAAGCAAGTCGCAGTTCCATTCCAGCCTCATCAACTTAACTACCAAAAAGAAAATGCCCAAGAGATGGACTGGCCCTCCTGCAGCCGACAAGCGAGGCCATCCTTCTTCCAAGGTCTGAAGGCAAATGTCTGGGCCTTGTTCACCAGTGGAAAATTATTTCAGAATTTCTAAAATCTGCTGGAGAGCCGTGTACATGCTGCCTGAATCCTTCTTTTTGATTCAAGAACAGGTTATGAATGTAAATGAAGCTCTGAATTGGCCTTTTCCTCTTTTACTAATAAAGGATCGATAGGTTGAGTAATGAGGACAAGCACTTAATGGAGAAGGGGAAGAACCCAACCCTCCAGCATATGCACGCGCACGTGTGCACACACACACATACACACACACAATTACATTAGCATACTATACTGGCCAGGCATAGCAATATTTTTGCATGTGTGTGTCTTTACTTGCCTATAGTGTTGTGCCTCACTTTGAATGATTAGACAGCTGCCTAATACATAAAAGAGGATGTTTGTCACATATTGTAGACTGTTTGAAATGATCTCATTCATTTTGGATCTGTCAGTTTTTCTTATGTAGCTCTAAACAACAAAAAATCTCCCCACACCCAAACTGCTTGAGTACTTGAATAAAGCTTTTAGCTCTGCTTTACTGTCAAGCATCTGGGTTGCCTTTTTTTTTTTTTTTTTTTTGGAGGCAAAGTCTCACTCTGTCGCCGAGGCTGGAATGCAGTGGCACGATCACAGCTCAGTTCACTGCAGCCTCGACCTCCTGGACTTAGGCAATCCTTCTGCCTCAGCCTCCAGAGTAGCTGGGACTGCAGGCACACACCACTATGCTCTGCTAATTTTTGTTATTATTATTATTTTTTTGTAGAGGTGAGGTCTCAGTATGTTGCCCAGGCTAGTCTTGAACTCCTGGGCTTAAGTCATCCTCCCGCCTCAGTCTCCCAAAGTGTTGGGATTACAGGCGTGAGCCACTGCACCCAGCCATTTTAAATCTTTAAATAGTTAGTGGGGGTAATCCCAGGTGTGCTACCCAATGGACACCATCTCATTCATTTTTTTCTGTCAACAAGCATTTACTGAACACCTATTGTGTGCCAGGTATTAGGAGCACAAAAATGAATGAGACACAGTCTCTGCTGAGGAGGAACTCAAAGACTGGAGGAGGAAACAGACACATCATTTAATTATTGTACAATGTAGAGTATAATACAGAGTACATTAGATCATAAGCAACTTGGTGTCACGGATTTTGTCCTGGTTACTATTGCAATCCTGCTGTGCCCACTGTACTCAGTAGATAAATTTTTGGTTGAATAAAGTAGTAAAGTTAAGGGTATATCAAAAGTAACTAGACCAGGTGTGGTGGCTCACACCTATAATCCCAGGACTTTGGGAGGCTGAGGTGAGAGGACTGTTTGAGCCTAGGAGTTCAAGACCAGCCTGGGGAACATAGTGAGACCTTGTCTCTATAAAAAAAAAAAAAAAAATTAAAATATTAGCCAGGTGTGGTGGCATGTACCTGTAGCCCCAGCTACTTGAGAGGCTGAGATGGAAGGATCACCTGAGCCCAAGAGGTCGAAGCTGCAGTGAGCCATGATCATGCCACTGTACTCCAGCCTGGGTGACAGAGTGAGACTTTGCCTCAACAAACAAGCAAACAAAAGAGTAACTAATACAAGCTGGGTTACTAGAAAAACTCCCTGGCGGAGGCGATGGCTGAGCTGAATGTTAAGAATCTTCTTTTCCGCTGTCTGTCATAACACCAGCACTGGGGTGAAGTCACCCTCCTGAAGTGAAGCTATGGGACTCTTTTGGGTGTTGTCAGACTCCTCATTGTATTGTATACCCCTCCAGACCTGGCTGTCTGTGCTTCAGGGTACAGTGTGGACTTGGCCTCCTAGCCAATTTATATATCTGCTGTGTGTTTTTGCTTGTGAAAAATGCTATCTTTATCAACTTGATAAGCTAAAAAATAAAAGCATATGTGGAAATTATTGTTGCTTGCGACACTTCCAGTGGTTCCCTAAAGTGGTTATACCTCCAATGGAGTTTCTCCAAGTTTCTTCTGCTCTTGCGCATAAACAATTTTAAATTATCAAATGATGTCAACTTTCCTTTCGTTCCTATAGGATGTACTGAAGGCCCCATTGACCTGGTCTTTGTGATCGATGGGTCCAAGAGCCTCGGAGAAGAGAATTTTGAGGTTGTGAAGCAGTTTGTCACCGGAATTATAGATTCCTTGGCGATCTCTCCCAAAGCTGCCCGAGTGGGGCTGCTCCAGTACTCCACGCAGGTCCGCACGGAGTTTACCCTAAGAAACTTCCACTCGGCCAAGGACATGAAGAAAGCTGTGGCCTACATGAAGTACATGGGCAAGGGCTCCATGACGGGGCAGGCCCTGAAACACATGTTCGAGAGGAGTTTTACCCAAATAGAAGGGGCCAGGCCCCCCTCCACACGGGTGCCCAGAGTGGCCATCGTATTCACCGACGGACGGGCTCAGGATGACGTCTCCGAGTGGGCCGGTAAAGCCAAGGCCAATGGTAAGATGGGATGGAGATGTGGCTTAGACCGCTCAAGGTTCTGGTTTCCTAAACTCCCTCCTGGTCCTAGGAGTTAAGGTTCTCTGAGAGTACAGAAAGGCTTCTTGTCAACCGCCATTATACAGCTTTCTAAACCTGCCACCTAGAGGCCTTCCTGGGACCCTGCAGGAGCAAAATTAAGTCTTCGGGAAGGATGAGAAAGGCTGGCCCACTGGAAGGCTAGGCGACCCTGACCACAGGCCGCATTCCTCTGCTGATTTACTAGCCAGTGTGTGACCCCCAGTGGAAAGAATCACCCCTGCACGTGCTGTTTAACCACAGACACATACACAACAGTTCCAAACTCTGCTCTAGAATCACCCGGGGAGCTTGTTACAAATAGATTCCTGGTGGGAACTTTTACTCATTTTATATACATAATAAAATAGTAATCATATTTTAAACCAGTGCTTCAAGGAAGGAGAATCACTTGAACCTAGGAGTCCGAGGCTATGGCGAGCCAGCCTTCCACTGAAAATGCAGAGGCCTTAGGATGGAGGATACTCTTGTGTTTGCAGGAGGCAACAGTTAGCTTTTGAGAAAATCAAAATGTTGAGAGAGCTTCTAACTCGGAGCTCCTGTTGCTCAGTAAAGCTCAGCCTCTTCTCAGAGGTTTTCCTGACCGCATGTATAATAGCTGGGGGTGGCGGGGGCGAGAGTCACTTCAGGTGTACAGATGTGAGGTGGTGGAGGAGTATGGCCCTTGGCAAAGGAAACTCCAAAGCTAGGATGATTGGTAGAGACAGTGTGTGATGAAGTTTCTAGGTTCTTTGAGGCAGATGAGAAAACTTGAGGCTGTGAAATAGTTTGCTTGAAAGCCGTCTTTTTTTTTTTTTTTTTTGAGATAAGGTTTCACTTGGTTGCCCAGGCTGGAGTGCAGTAGCGCCATCCCGGCACTCCATAGCCTCAAACTCCTAGGTTCAAGTGATTGTCCTTCCTCAGTCTCTCAAGTAGCTGGGACTGCAGCTGCATGCCACTGCCCCTGGCTAATTTTTCTATTTTTTGTAGGACAGGGTCTTGCTTTGTTGCCCAGGCGGTCTGGAACTCCGAGCCTCAAACTCCTCCCACCTCAGTCTCCTAGAGTGCAGGGATTACAGGCATAAGCCACCATGCCAGGCTTGAAAGCCACTAAGTCCTTGTTGAGGGTACACTGCTTTAGCAAGTCCCATAAGGGGAAAAAAGTATACGCAGGTCAAGGCCTGGCACACAGTAGGTGTGTAGCAACTACTTGTTGAGTGAATAAACACGTAAGTGAAAATACCGCAAACTTACTGGTGAACTCCATTCCTTCTCACAGAAAGGCTGATTCACATAGACATTCATTCAATCACTTGCTCTTTGTGAGGGAGGTCGTTTTGTTGATCCTGCTTACCTTACTATTCATTTCTTTTTTTAGCCCAAGAGCGGTAGCCACAAAAAGTGACCTGGCCTGAATCCTCTGGGTAGATTGTAAAACCAGCTGTTCACACTAGCCCAGCTTGCTACATCTCATGGTCCACCCACATCCCTCCCCCAGCCTGCATTCTTAAAAAGTATTGGGAGAAGCATCTTCATCTTCAGAGACAGTGATTAGCCTTTTTATCTACCTTACACTTTCCCCCATTTGAATTTCTACACATCACCCAAGGGCAGGTGGTAGGAGAAACATGTTTATTTGGTTTTTGAAAAACAATTTGTTTGAGGTGATATCCTCTTATGAACTTAATTACTTTCAGCTAGCGCAGTCCTAAAATAGCAGTTATCCTTTTTAGGAAGGATAACTGCATAAAGTCACGGGTGCCCAGACAAATATGCTGAACTTGGTTACTGAACCCCACATAGACCAAGAACAAGGTGCTTCTCTTGCCCTTTAGCTTGTTAGGTGCATTTAAAATATACATATTGTCTAATAAATTAGCCAGAATAAGACAACAGAGCTGAAAAATACTGGAAATCCAGCAAAACTTCTTTCTTATTGTGTTTGTTTATTTTTTTTTTTTTTGAGTTGGAGTCTCACTCTGTCGCCTAGGCTGGAGTGCAGTGGCACGCTCAGGGCCACTGCAGCCTCGACCTGCTGGGCTCAGGTGATCTTTCCGCCTCAGCCTTCCAAGTAGCTGGAACCACAGGCATATGCGACCACATCTGGCTAATTTTTAGATTTATCGTAGAGACGAGATCTCACCAAGTTGCTCAGGCTGATCTTGAATCCCTGAGCTCAAGCAATCTTTTCACCTCTGCCTCCCAAAGTACTGGGATTACACACTGGAGCCACCATGCCCGGCATGTTTTACTTTCAAATGAAGAGTATATAGGGAAAGGAAGTCTAATGATGCCTTTGATTTAGAGAAGCTTTGGGAGCAAATCATATCCCTTTTGAAATTTAAGGTTGATTTTTGAGTTTGTTTTTTTTCTTGCCTTTGGCGGTTTCCAACCGTTAGTAGATTCCCTTTGCAGCTTAGTACCCCTTACAAGGTGGTGTCCTCCCAAGAGGGGGGCAAAAGGCAGCTTCGCTTGGCTCCAGGTAACTTAAGTTCCCTGTCCTGTAGAAACTAAGCTATAAGGTCATACACGTACTTGCTTCTTCGCATTCTTCCAGAAGAGACTCCCATTAGCAAGCCATAAGACAGCGCTCTTCCCTCCTTACTCAGAAAGCAACAGGCTGGTGGCTCATCTCCCCAGTCTCCCCCAGGGGCCTCACCTCTCTCAGATCTCTCTCTTTTGCTCACAGGGCCAAAATAAAAATAGTGGGAAAATAAATAGAAAGAGAGGTTGACAAGGACCCTTTAAATCACACCACTAGACTTCTACCTGGCATTGGGTGCAACATACAACTTCCAGACCCTGGGAACACAGCCCTAACTGTCGTGTTCCCAATTTGCTCTGCACCTTAGGGATCACTATGTATGCTGTTGGGGTCGGAAAAGCCATCGAGGAAGAACTACAAGAGATTGCCTCTGAGCCCACAGACAAGCATCTCTTCTATGCCGAAGACTTCAGCACAATGGGCGAGATAAGTGACAAGCTAAAGCAAGGCATCTGCGAAGGTACTGTAGCTTGCATCTAAGAAAGACCATTTGTGTGCCTCCATGGGGGGCAGGGCCAGTGACGCCTGGAAACACTAAGCACAAAAAGGGATGCAGGGAGGAGGGAAGACAAGTTGCAACTACCAGTGCTTGGACACGTGCTCTGGGCAGAGCAGTGTGCTTCATCCTTACATAAACCCTAGAGAGAGACAGGCACTTAACTGAAATGGTCATTGTGGAACTTGAGACCTGAGGTGCTGCTTCAGAATACAACCCTAACTGGAGTGGAGAGGGACAGTGGTGCAGCCAAGCTGCTGAGCACATAAAGAACGCCTTCCTGCAAGAACTGCCTGCTCAGAGTATCAGACCACCCTTCAGAACTCAGGCTGTTCTGTCTGCTGTTCTCCAGTTCACTCTTTGTGCCAGGTGTGCTCACACATAGCTGCTGCCCATGCTTCCTTTGGCTCATGTCTCAATTCAGTCACCAGTAAAATCCCAGCCTAAGTGCAGTGTCTCTAAGTAAGGGCAGGGAGGGAGGGCCTTGGGGATTTCGTGAGGAATGTTTTGCCTCTTGATTTCACTCAAGTAAAAATACCTCCAGTGGAGCTGCTGCCATCGCCATAGGATCCTTCAACAGTCTCACCTGTTTTCTGCCCTACTTTCCAGACAGAACATCTTAGGAGCATTCTTAAGTAAGATGTACTTAAGGAGTCTAGGTTTCTCTTACTAGAAAGAACTGTGCTAGAGCGGTCATAGAGATCACAGTCACCCACTGCTTTTTTTAATATTTTGTGTTATCAAATCAAACGGAAAACCTTGGGTTATGGCAGGTAGGTAAGGAGTTGGTTTGGGACCAGCTCCCTGAAGAATGCATGCATGCACATGGACAACTGTCACTTCTTTTGGTCATCTTTTTCCACTCAGCTCTAGAAGATTCTGATGGAAGACAGGACTCCCCAGCAGGGGGAATGCCAAAGAGGTCCCACCAGCCAACAGGTAAATTTTAAAAAGCAGTGTTTTCAGAATCTTTGGTGGGTGCTTCCTACCAAAGCATCCTTTGGATAAAAGTTGTGATGAAGTGCCAGTAAGTGGCCAGGTGTGGTGGCTCACATCTGTAATCCCAGCACTTCGGGAGGCCAAAGCAGAAGGACTGTTTTAGCATAGGAGTTCAAGACCAGCCTGGGCAATATGGTGAGACCATGTCTCTACGAAAACGAATGAATGAGCAAGCAAGCCGAGCGTGATAGTGTGCGCTTGTTGTAGTCCCAACTACTCAGGAGGCTGAGGCAGAAGGATCTCCTAAGCTCTGGAGATTGAGACTGCAGTGAGCTGTGATCGTACTACTACACTCCAGTCTGGGTGAGAGTGAGACGCTTACTCGAAAAAGAAAAAGAAGTGAAAGTAAGTTTAATTATAATAATGAGGCCTTTTTCTCTATAAAAGATAGTAAATATTTATTCTATACTTCAAGCCATGTTTGATGACAGTCTTTTTGCACAGTGTATTCCAAAGTAAAGCTCTGTACCAAGTGCTAGGAATACCAAGTACTTTACTCTGCTGATGGCCGTTTTATAACCACAATAGTGTTAAGCATGTTTAACTCCACTTTTCTTTCTTTACAGAATCTGAGCCAGTCACCATAAATATCCAAGACCTACTTTCCTGTTCTAATTTTGCAGTGCAACACAGATATCTGTTTGAAGAAGACAATCTTTTACGGTCTACACAAAAACTTTCCCATTCAACAAAACCTTCAGGTAATTCCAAGTAAAATATTACTATAACTCGACTCCAGTCTTTCAGTTTGCCGACAAACTTAGCGTTAAGGAGGAAAGGAGGAAGTAGGAGAGAGGAAGAGGAGAAAGAACTTAAGTAAAATGAAAACTAGAAAAATAAACTAAAAGAAACTGGAGTAGTCATCCCTGCTAATCCACAATAAAGGCTGCTTCCAATGCTGGAAGCGTATACAGCCCTTTCCTGGTATTTACTGGATCTGGCTGTGTGGAAAAAGTTGGACATTTCTTTCATTATGGTTTCCTCCATATGCTGATTCAGTCCTATTATTATGCGTCTGGGAAGTCTGGTGGATTATAGAGGTGAACACTTTCCATCTGCTTTCTCAGGAAGCCCTTTAGAAGAAAAACACGATCAATGCAAATGTGAAAACCTTATAATGTTCCAGAACCTTGCAAACGAAGAAGTAAGAAAATTAACACAGCGCTATATCCTTTTCTATGCTTCTATATGGAATGCAATGAACTCTGAAAAGCTTGGCTTAAAAAAGCAGCCGGTGTTGGGGGCGGGGGGCACAAGGAGATAAGGCCAGTCAGCATGCAGAGACTGACTTCACTCCCTTTCTGCTGGGAGAATATGCAGGGTATGTGCGGGTTTGAAACCCATCAGAAGCATAGTGTGTAAAAGCACAATATGAGAGTGAAGAGGTTTCAGACCCAACCTAACCTCCAACCCTTTAGCCCCAAGCTGCAGCCACATTTGGATTCAGTGTGTAGTTTCCAGACGACTGGGGTGAGATTTTTTTTTTGGCGGCAGAGATCTTTTCTATCAGCACTCTAAAAAATGAAGCATTCTACCAAGGAAACAGCAGGGGTCCAATGATTCATTAAAATAATATTACAAATAAAAGGAATGCTTTGGGATAATAAATGAGGATTCAGTGCGTTTATACATTGCACGCTCTGCCAACTGAACTTAAAATTACAGTAAGCTTACTAAAGCTGGTAGATCTCTATCCCGAAGTGCATCCACTAGTCCATAGGGAAATGGTTTAATTCTAAACTACCTCTGTGCCAACAGGTTTATATAAGGAACAACAGCATATAGCATTTCCCTTTCTGAAAGCTGGAAATATGCTTCCTAAGTAAACTTTCTGACAGCAGTTAATAGATGATGAATCTGAGCTCTCATTCTGCCAAGAGGGCAGACGAGGGAATTGAGGAGCTTGAAGTCAAGGGAAGATAAACATTGATTCTAATGCCCTTTTCTCTCCCTTTGCCCACCCATTGCCTGAATGTCTACTTCACAAGAGACTAGAGGATACATGTGTATCTTGTCAGAATTTCTCAAGGCTGCCACCCTTTGGCTTTATCTGGTACTGAGGGTGAAAACCACCCATCTCCCTTTTCTGCCTTCATTCATGTCTTGCTTCCCAAAACAACTAATCCTTTCATTTTTTTCTCCTTACCACATTTCCAACATGATCAATTCTGGCTCCCAGCAGTGTGTGATGGCAAACTAATTTACAACCAACAGGGGTGAGAGTGGAATATAAATTTTATTTTTAAGCCAAATCTGGCCTTGATAGTATTTTTTTTAAGTGCTTAACCTGAAATATATTTGCCTTGACAGCATATGTTAAATGAGTACTGCAAACAAGTCAGAAATGGAAAAACCCCAAAGCCCTTTATATTTCAGGAATCAAATTTTTTTTTTTTTTTTTTTTGAGTTGGCGTCTCACTCCGTTGCCCAGACTGGAGTGCAGTGGCCGCTTCCGGCCACCACAGCCTCGACCTGCTGGGCTCCGGCGATCCTTCCACCTCAGCCTTCCGAGTAGCCGGAACTACAGGCGTGCGCTACCACGCCCGGCTAATTTTTTTGATTTATTGTTGAGATGAGGTTTTGCCTGCCCAGGCGGGTCTCGAACCCGCGGGCTCAGGCAATCCACTCACCTCAGCCTCCCAAGGCACGGGATTACAGGCTGAGCTACCGAGCCCGGCTAGGAATCAATTTTTTTAATGTAGCTAAATCAAGTTGTATTTGAATGTGAATAAAAATAGGCAATTCAGATTCCTCTTCCTTAATTTGAAATTTACTAGAAGAAATGACACAGAGAATGGAAGCCCTGGAAAATCGCCTGAGATACAGATGAAGATTAGAAATACTCTACATATTTGTGTCATTGTATCGAGGATTACAATGAAAGCAGTTCAGAGCCCAAAGCTCAAACTATTGTTAAATTGAGAAGGTTGTGAAGTTAAACATAGCCAGTTCTGAGAAATCTGGTTTGCTATAGAACAAAGACAAAAAGTAGATACTAACTCGTGTAAGTTTATTTAGAAAAAAAAAAAAAAAATCCTTCAGAATTCTAAGATGAGTTTACCAAGAATAAATAAGCTATGCAAGGTATTTTGTAATATACTGTGGACACAACTTGCTTCTGCCTTGTCCTGCCTTAGTGTTGCAATCTCTAAGATACACTCTGTAGTCTTACTTCTGTAGAACACTGGCCACAGGAAATGCTATTTTTTGGTATTGGACTTTACCTTGATATATGTATATGGATGTATGCATAAAATCATAGGGCATATGTACTTGTGTAACAAGTCGGATTTTTATAAATACAGTATTAAAATTCACTACTTCAGAGAATGGTATTCTGTGTAAAATTATTTTAACTTTACTGCAGTCATCAGAAACAGCCAATATGCATAGAAAAAAAACGTCAGCTGGGCATGGTGTGCCTGTAATCCCAGCACTTTGGGAAGCCAAAGCGAGAGGATTGCCTGAGTCTATGGGTTTGAGACCAGCCTGGGCAACATGGTAAGACCTCATCACTAAAATAACTAAAAAACATTATCTGGGCATGGTGGTGCACACCTGTAGTTACAGCTACTTGGAAGGCTGAGGCAGAAGGATCATCTGAGCCCAGCAGGTCAAGGCCGTGGTGGCCATGAGCAGCATGCCACTGCAATCCAGCCTGGGTGACAAAGTGAGAGTCCAACTCAAAAAAAAAAAAAAAAAAAAAAAGAAAGAAAAAAAATGTTGAATCTCATATGCAAGTTAAAACAATACCATTTTTTTTTTCACCTATCAGCTTGGCAAAAATGAGTACGCTTGACTAATGTTGGTAAGGATTTGGAAATACATGGGGACTCTTGTAAAGTACAAATGGCAGTCTCTTTGGAGAAGAAATCTGTCAATACCTCATAAAACTGAAAATGCACATTACCCCACAGCTCTAGCAACTGCACTTACAGTTCTCTAACTGGCTGATTTTACCACATACATACAAGGAAACCTATATAAGAATGTTGCCAGAATTCACAAAAGCAATAAATAAGAAACAACCTAGGCCAAATGTGGTGGCTCATGCCTGTAATCCCTGTACTTTGGGAGGCTGAGATGGGAGGTGGCTTGAGGTTAGGAGTTCAAGACCAGTCTAGGAAATATAGATGCTGTCTCTAAAAAATAAAAATACAAAATTACCCAGGTGTGGTGGAAAACACCTGTAGTCCCAGCTACTTGGGAGGCTGAGGCAGCAGGTTCACTTGAACCTGGATTACACCTAGGATTGAGCTGAGAATTACACCACTACACTCCAGCCTGGGCAACAGAGTGAGACCCTGTCTCAAACAACAACAACAAAAAACCCTAAACATCATCAGACTGATAAGCTGTGGTGTAGTCCATATCACAGAAATATTGTACAGTATTTACAGGAATGCACTACATCTACACAAACACATGGTAAAATTCAAAAACAAAGATGAATTTAAAAAGCCAATGACAAAATGGTTAGTATACTGTTTCTGTAAACTAAAAAAAAATCCACAAATGTTACTAGTTGTGGGTAAAAGATACATAAATACAAAGAAACACCCTAAGTAGAAGCTTTGATAAGAAACGATGGCCAAAATGACATCCTCCCCATGGAAGCTATGGCATTTTTTTTTTTTTTTAATTTTGAGTTGGAGTCTCACTCTCACCCAGACTGGAGTGCAGTGGCCGCTCCCGGCCACCGCAGCCTCGACCCGCTGGGCTCTGGCGATCCTTCCGCCTCAGCCTTCCAAGTAGCTGGAACTACAGGCGCACGCCACCACGCCCGGCTGATTTTTGATTTATTGTAGAGATGAGGTCTTGCCAAGTTGCCCAGGCGGGTCTCGAACTCGCGGGCTCAGGCAATCCACTCACCTCAGTCTCTCCAAGCGAGGGATTACAGGCTGAGCCACCGAGCCCGGCTAGCTATGGCATTTTAGAGTCCAAATGATGCTTTAGAAACAAAACACTTTGAATAAGCTTATGTTTTAAAATTTCAAGGCAAGTGTTTCCATCAGAATGTCCTCCCAAAGGGCCGTGTGGAAGAATGGGAGTATCTGCTAGGCTTCAATCTTATCTGAAAACCATTTGATTCTTTCCAAGTCTACAAGTTATGATTCAAAGTATTACATACCTTGAGTTTATATCTGAGTAACCCAGTATGACCTTGAAAACACAGGCTTTCATTAGGAAATAGTATTGGTTTCAGTTACTACTTTTGAAACAGTCATGTTGTCACTTAATGATGGGAATATGAGAAATGTATCAGTAGCCATCTCATCATTGTGTGCACATCACTGAGTGCACTTACACAAAGCTCAATTGTAGTTGATCACACACCTAGGCAACTATAGCTTACTGCTCCTTGGCTGCAAATCTTCTGTGAGTACTGTTATCCAAACATAGAAAAGGAATTTTCCAGTGTTATAATCCTATGGGACCACCATCATATGTGCAGTCCATCGTCAATCAGGCGTTATCATGCTGTGCATGACCTTCAGTTCCAGCACTGCTTACAGCTGTCTACTTCACTTTCTGTGTCCAAGTGCCATCTAGTGGTTCAAGACTGTCCCTCCTTTTTTAGCTATTAAGTATGTTTCATCTTTTTTTTAAGCTACTAAATACATTTCTCCTACTTAGGGAAACAACTTCATGGGAACACCTCCAACCAGTCATTAAAATTTACAAGTGAATCTAATATATTTAGCTTGAAGACTCTAAAATATTAAATATTTTTCCATTTCCCTTGTTTTTGTCACCTATGTTTCTCAGTGTAAGGGTTCTACATTCCATTTTCTTCATTTGTGACCTTTTCATGCATTGATTTCATCTGCAAAATAGGAATAATGGGACTATCTCATTGGGTCACCAAGAAGATAGAGTAAGTTAACATATACACTACTTGGTACAGTACCTAAGATATTTTAAATGCTATTAGCTGTGTTTTGAATTCTCAGCAGCCAAGAATACTGGACACAAAGATGGTGCTTAAGTGTATGTTGAATGAAAGAACGGACAGAATTCTTTGCTTACCTGAGAAAAGTAATTTGGCAGATTCCTACCCCTCAATCGTCTTTTGAAGAAAACAGGTAGGAGGTAATTAACTAATGGCAAATGCACAAGTTGCATTCATCTGCCACCATTTCATACCAACTGTAATTCTTAACACACCCTACAATATTCAGCCTCTTCTTTGGGACTTCTACCTACACACCTAACCGACAGTTCAGCAGATGTACAGAGCACACCCAAGTGGCTGGAATTTCCTGCAATCTCCTGCATATTACAACTTTCCAGCCAAACTAAGTACCACATGTTCCACATGTTCTCACTCATAAGTGGACCTTGAATAATAATACTGTAAGAAAGGGATTGGCAGTGATGGGAAACTGCGGGGGTGGGGGAGAGCCTCATCAACAAGGGTACCTGCATAATGACCATTTGTATACCTAACCCTGAATTGTATCCATCTTTAAAATAATTTTTAAAAAATACTACCTAGCCAAACACATTGCTTTCATTATAACCAGAAAAGAACATTTTAAAATGTCACCTTACACTTTCCCAGTTATTTCTGGCCAGTGGCATTTTCTATAACTCTGGCAGCAGTTTAATGGCACATCACAAGTACCACAGGACAGAATGAGCAAAGTATGTTTCCTGTTTACTAGCTTTAGCTCTTGTCTCTGAACTTTAAACTCTTTTCTCACTGAAACAATAGTGACTGTACAAAAAGTACTTATAAAAAGCCTATAATTCCAGCACTTTGGGAGGTCGAGGCGAGAGGATTGACTGAGCCTGTGGGCTCAAGACCAGCCTGGGCAACATGGTGAGACCTCGTCTTTACAATAAATCAAAAACAATTAGCCGGGTGTGGTAGTATGCATCTGTAGTTCAGGCTACTTGGAAGGCTGAGGCAGAAGGATTGCCTGAGCCCAGCAGGTCGAGGCTGCAGTAGCTGGGAGCATGCCACTGCACTCTAGCCTGGGCAACAGAGTAAGACTCCAACTCAAAAAAAAAAAAAAAAAAAAAAAAATGATCCTATAGCACATCATCACTACCTAAAAGGCCCTACATATCATAAGTCTAAAAACCACCACTCCAAAATGCCTTCAGCTGAATCATGCAACATCACAAGAAATGATACACCAGCACCTGTAATATTGTGTTCTTCATGTCACACCCCTTAAGAAGTGTACTTGGAGCTAGTCAACCTGGAAGGAAAAATAACCCAAACAGTGTGCAAAGTCCACTTCTTTTGCAACTCAGATTTGGGAAATTGCAATTTTGGCTAAATTCTGGATATTTAAACTTGCTGTTGACCAAGTAGATAATAAGCAAAAACTTCCTTAACTAAGAGACTGAAACATTTTCAACTATGGAAACAGATTAAGAGATCAGTAGTCAAACCAAGCAATTTTTACCAAAATTAAAGATTTCAGGTTGAGCATAGGGGCTCATGTCTGTAATTCCAACACTTTGGGAGGCAGAGGTAAGAGATTGCCTGAGCCCAGGATTCGAGACCAGTCTGAGCAACTCAGTGAGCCCTCATC
This sequence comes from Tarsius wallacei, assembly GCA_963574415.1. Classification (NCBI taxonomy): domain Eukaryota; kingdom Metazoa; phylum Chordata; class Mammalia; order Primates; family Tarsiidae; genus Tarsius; species Tarsius wallacei. Next base: position 15,420 of record CAUYQG010019211.1, read on the forward strand.
TCTATAATAAATCAAAAAATTAGCCAGGTGTGGTGGTGATACCTGAAGTTCCAGCTACTTGGAAGGCTGAGGCAGAAGGATCACCAAAGCCCAGAATTTTAAGACTGCAGTGGCCATGAATGTGCCTCTGCACTCCAGGTGACAGAGGGAGTCTCCAACAAAAAAAAAAATGTGGGGGTGACATTTTGGGGTGTTGACAGTTACAATGAAAGAAAACCAACAATGAAAAATTGCCAGCAGGGCTAGATGTGGTGGCTCAAGCACTTTGGGAGGCTGAGGGAAGCAGACTGCTTGAGCCCAGTTCAGAACCAGCCTGGGCAACTTGGTGAGACCTCGTCTCTACATTGTATCAAACAATTAGTTGGGCATGGTAGCGTGTGCCTGTAGTTCCGGCTACTTGGAAGGCTGAAGTGGAAGGATCACCTGAGCCCAGCAGGTCAAGGCTGCAGTGGCCCAGCCACTGCACTCCAGCCTAGGCAAGAGAATGAAACTCTGACTCAAAAAAAAAGAGAAAAAAAAGCCAGCAGTATCCACAGCTCTCTACAACAAATTATCAGTAGTGCTCCCTAATTGACAAATACTAAGTAACTGAAAAGGTAAAACTCTCCCTAATAAAAGCCAGACTCTACCAAGTATTCCACAACTTCAAATCAACTACAGACACACACTAAAATCATGAGATGTTACCGTGAAAGAAAGCGACTCCCTCACCTAACTGACAGGGACCATGACCCATCCACAGTTGTTCTATAGCTATTTAAGAGCTGGAATCCTGACATGACACCAAGGTCAGTAAATGGTGGGTATTCTGGATAGTATATAAAGCATCCTCACTTCTTATACCTCATTCATCTACAATAAAAAATTGCTTTTAAGAGGGAGGAAAGGGAGACTGATTTGAATATCCTAGACAGTTGTTATTTCTGACAACTTGTGGCCTTCCTCAAAGCCCAGCAGACTGAGTAGGGCATACCGAACCAGCATAATTCAACTGTACATTAAGCTCTAACTAAATCAATTTCTCCCCAAATTCCTTCAACTGTTCCAAAAGTATTAATACATGTGGGAAAAACGTTCCATGGCATATACTCTTGAGAAATGTAGTAAGAAGTTTCCAATAACTCTGAACACCAAACATACTTCAGAGTATACCTTTTAGGACTAAATGACATAAAAAACACACTTAGGCAATCTTGGACTTAACACTTATTTGAAGATCTGAGATTATTCTGAAGTCGTCCGAGTTCATTTCTTCCACTCCAACCACTGTGTAACCTTAGGAAAAATTCTTCTTCATTAAAGTTGAATAGAACTTTTCCCACTCTGTGACAGCAATCTAGGTGGGGAAACGTTTTTTTGCTATTTAGATTTGTTAAGTGACAATTTTGGCTAAATTCTGGGTTTTTAGTTTGGCTGCTGCTTAAACATCTTCATGTTGGGCATGGAGGCTCACACCTGTAATCCCAGCACTTTGGGAGGTGAAGGCGAGACAACTGCCTGAGCCCACGTGGTTCAGGCCTGGGCAACTTGGCGAGATCTTTTCTCTACAAAAAAATCAAAAAAATTAGCTGGGCATGGTGGTACATGCCTGTAGTTCCATGCCTATAGTACTTGGAAGGTGGAGGCTGAAGGATTACCTGAGCCCAGCAGGTCGAGGTTGCAGTGGCCAGGGTTATGCCACTACACTCCAGCCTAGGCAAAAGTGAGACTCAAAAAACTAAAATAAAAAAATGCAGACACTGTCCTGAGCCTGGAATTATTATTAATTACGAAAATTAAGTCACTCAAAAAATCTAGTACAAGACCAGGCGCGATGGCCCAAGTCTGTAATCCCAGCACTTTGGGAGGACGAGGCAAGAGGATTACCTGAGCCCAGGGGTTTGAGACCAGCCTGGGAAACTGGGTGAAACATCTCTACAATAAATCAAAAAATTAGCCAGGTGTGGTAGTGTATGCCTGTTGTTCCAGCTACTTGGAAGGCTGAGGCGGATCACCTGAGCCCAGCAGGTCGAGGCTGCGGAGGCTGGGAGTGTGCCACTGCACTCTAGCCTGGGTGACAGAGTTAAGACTCCAAACGGGAAAAAAAAAAAAAAAAACTAGTACCAGAGGAGAACCCGGTGTGCTCCCTTTATAAAAACTGGAAATGGAAACTAGGACATGCAACTCTACTGAAAAGTCTTGCCACCATGTTTGCCTCATCCTCTATTCCTACCTTCAGAAAAGCACACTGAAACAAAGATATAAAGAAAATAACTGAAATGGATACAATGCTTTTTAAAACAAGCTCTGCCAAGTTTTATTATAAAGAACAATTCTGCATGATTTACTTTTCACCAGTCTGTTCTGGCATGCTTCTAATGATATCAGAATCACCTAGAAAATAGAAATACAATAATTTTACAAATCACTTAATAGCAACTGGTAACCATGAAATTTCCCTACTTTAGTTACACCTTTAGACAAATCTGCAAATTAGCATAGATTATTTGCAAAATATTGCATTAGCTGTACTGTCAATTTTCTTAAGGTTGACCAAAGATAACTTAAAATCACAGCCATCATCTGATCATACAAAATGATCACATAAAACAGACCTGGTTTATCACCAGCATTCATAAAACCAGACCTAGGGAAAGAACTAGGTCTGGGGACACGTGCATGGTCTTAATATAGCGAATGTTTAGCCTGTCCTGACTATCACAAAATCAGAACAGCGAGAATATTCGCAGTATTTTATGAATTAACTAAAAATTTCTAAGTTCAAAACACAAGATGATGTGTATTTTTAGGCACTTTTTCCCTCAACCTAATTTTACATGTCTGCTTCTCAGGTAGCAAGGATTACTTTCTTCTACTTCACCTGATTATTCCCCCTTTAAAATATCATCTTTTGCCAAATACTCATTATTTATTAGGTGCTTCATTAAATAAAATTTATTTATCTCACAGTAAAAAAATTTTTAACTTATAACAAAGCCAATTATAATGTATTGGCATTTATCACCATTTCTCTATGAAATACAACTACAGGGTATTCCTTCCTGTATCCATATTTTCACTCTCTGAACTCAGGACAAAGACATTTGCATAGCAAGGAACACTTGCACAGATAACACATCGGGAAAGAAAAAATGATTTTGTGATTTAAAAAGCATACCTGGATCAATGATAGCCAGTGTGCATACTCTGTAGTATTTTCCACACGCTGTGCCCAATTCAATATTATTGCCACTGTAGTGATGGACACCAGTTTTGGCCAACATAGCGTAGTACTCTATTTCAGATTTCCTTTGGGAACCAGAAAAAGGGGCAAGTAAGTATATACCCTACCAAGCAACTGACAGCCTAAATGTTACCATCTCTCTTACTAGTTTAAATGTTGGTGAGGCCTTCAAACAGTAATGAAATCATTATTATTCTTAAAAAATATATTATATCCACTAACCTATACAGACTGGCATTTACTTGGCTCCCATACAAGTGACAGTACAACCAGCAAATATCAGCTGAACACCTACAATGTTTAAGACAGTATCTATGCTCATGCAAGAGGGTAGAACGCAAAATAAATAAAAGGCATTACTCATTTAGCATTAGTAAGTGCCAAATACTTTTCACTGTATGATTCCCCTGACAACTTCTAAAGTAGATATCATGTACTCCATTTTTTAAATCTAACAAAGTGGAGCCATTGAATACTAGGTGGAGTATTCACAATCCAAACCATTTCTTTAAAAGATAAGCCATTTCTACCACCCTCTAGTCACTGGAATCCCACATGGGGAGTGATGTTATTTATCCAAAGAGTTAACACCTCAGTGTCAATTTAGTGGATACTAATGATTTTACGAATTTGAAAGGAGTCTATAGAACCCTGCCACACAACATGTCAATCTACAGACCAGCATCTCAGGCCCCATCCAGACCCACTAAACCAGAACTTGCATCTTAAGGAGATCACCCACGTGGTTTCTTTGCAGCGGCATATTTCAGAAGCAATGCTAGTGAAGATATGCTTGAAAGAATGGCTAGGAATAAGATCAAACCATGGGATGGAATGGAGACAGCACTCCAGGCTTTGCCAGTAAGTACAGACACCCTATATAAGATGCTGTGTGCAGGTTGTGCATTACCACAGAAAATCAGATCACACGCCTTATACTCTGCAAGGTCCAAGTTTCTTTAGCTTTCTAACAATATCCGCTAACTTCAAATTCAAAACGGTGAGTCAAGCATAAACCTTTACTCAAAAGAACTGACACAGCGGGCCGTTTCTATGATGGCCTGCAACTCCATAGTAAAGCCTCAACTTTTTTTTAACCTTAAAACAAGTTTACACGATAAAGCACCTCAAATAAAAAGCTAAAGGAATAAAAAGCCCCCCCACCCCCACCAAAAGCAGGACACAAAATACATGGAAAAACAAATTAGGTGTCTGTGCTTCCCTCAAACTTTGACGTTCTTTGATTTTAACCCTTCCTGCCACACGTTTGATGGGAAGGGGTAAAAATGTAGTGTCAAACACCATAATAGCAACCGTAGGAATAATCCGTAACTTGGAAAACAGGTTTTACACAAAAGTCGAGTCCGTGCTACCCAGATTACAAGTTTACACTCCTGGATATTCGCTCACGATGAATCTTCAGTGGGCGACACACGCTCGGGTTCCTTCGATTACCTCAAAGCCGGGCAGTTGTTGGCGAGGATAACCAACTTCGCTTTGCCTTGTCGGATCATCTTCAGAGTCTGTTTGTACCCCAACACGTACTTTCCACTTTTCATAACGAGTTGAAGTCTTGAATTGATGGACTCCAGCGACTTTTTCTACGAAGCAAACAAACACGGACCTCAAGCCCTCGCCTGTAACCATCTCTAAAGTGGATCCAGCTTTCTGGAGCCGAGTCCCTTAGTAAAGCTTCAGATGTCAAGGGCCCCAAGTCATTGAGAGAACCTCTCGGGTTCCCTTCGGAGCCCTCCAAACGCCAGCGGGTATGCTGTCGCCCCAGTGGGCTCCCATCGCCCGCCCCGGCCGAGACTCATCTCTCCACGTGAATCGGCTTCCGGCCCTGGCCCGCCTCACTCACCGTCTTCTTTGCGGCCACCATCTTCCTGCCTTAGGTGCGGGACGGCCCCCAACCTAGAATATACAGAGAACAGGAAGCTTAGGATCCAGAGTTCCAAACGGCAACCCGCAGGGCTCCCCGCACTACTAAAACCTCGGCGAGGAAGCGCCCACTCACCAAAAGCAGTCGCCAAGATGGCGGGGGAGCCAGAAAGGAAGGAGTTCCCACAACGCAAAGCTCTTCACGGCAGAGCCGGGACGCTAGAACCGGAAGCGGAAGCAAATTGCAGCGGAAGTGGCGTAGCAAGAAGGGGCGGTCCTCCGCGTTGCTGTTGGTGCCGCCAGTTAGAACAGCGGGGTGCTGTTCGCTTTCCCCGGCTGCAGGCCTTAAACCTCTCAGCTTTGTGTTGCTGTTCTGTCGCGAACTGCGGTCTTCCAAGTCGAAAGAGCGTCAGACATGGCGGGAGTTGGAGAAGCCGGCTGAGGGTGAGGTGGGAGGGTTGATGAGAAGCTGCGGCGGCTGCGACCATGGTCTTAATGTCACGGAACTCATTTCTGGCAGAAGTACCCGCAGCACCTGCATCCATCCTCCGCCAGGCAGGAGCAGCTGCGTTCGCTCCTTTGCGGTCGCCCGAGTTGCTGGCCCTTTGGAGAACGGTGGCGCCCCGCGCGGGCTCCCCAAAACCCACCTTTTGTGGCTGTATCAGCATGAATTTGTGCGCCGAGTTTGCAGAGAGAGCGATACGCAGGTTTATTTTTGAGTCGGAGTCTCTTCCCCAGACTGTTGTGCAGTGGCACGATCACGGCTGATCGCAGCCTCCAACTCCTGGCTCAGACGATACTCTCCCCTCAACCTCCCGAGTTGCTGAGACCACAGGCGCGTGGTCGGCAAATTTTTTTTTTAATCTTTCATTTTTTGTAGACATAGTCTCACTGTGTTGCCCAGGCTGGTCTCAAACTTCTGGGTTCAAGCGATCCTTCCTCCTCGGCTTCCCAAAGTGCTGGGATTATGTGCCTGAGCCACCATGCCTGGCCATCAGGTCTAATTTTTAAAATCTTTTTGCTGCCAGGCTCGGTGGCTCACGCCTGTAATCCCACCACTTTGGGAGACAGAGGCGAAAGGATTGCCAGAGCCTAGGAGTTCGAGACCAGTCTTTGCAATTTGGCTAGGCCTCGTCTCTGCAATACATTTTTAAAAATCAACCTGGCGGTGGGGCGCCTTTGGTTCTACCTACTTGGAAGGCTAAGGCGGAAGGATTGCCTGAACCCAGCCAGTCAAGGCTGCAGTAGCTATGATCGTCCCGACGGAAACCAGTCTGGGCAACAGAGTGAGACTCCAACTCAAAATAAATAAAAATTAAAAAGTCTTCTTGCTGTTAAAGTTGGACCTTGGTATAAATGTCCAGTGACAGATCATTCAAAATATTAGGAGCTGCAAGCCCTCAATGCCTCACCAGCTCCAAGAAAGTTAAAAAGTATCAGTCCACTAGGTAAGCTATTTCTCCTGTCATCTTGCCCTGTACAAGGGCTGGGCAGAGAGGACCTCTCCCCCTCCTCCACCCAGACACATGCTACACTAAACCATTTGCCTTTATCATTTTATTTAGAAGTCACAAAAACTCCATGAGGTAGTCACTGTACACTTTATTCTCAGGTTTACATATCTAGTGTATTGTTGGGACTGAGACCAGAACCCCAGTAACTTAGGTTTCTTCACAAAGTTAATTCAAATGCATGCCCCACTTTGATTTGAAATTAGCCAAGCAACTAGAGTTAGATTATCGTAGTACTTGCTTTAACATTTAGCCATAAGTTTACTTAACATTATGCAAATCTAGCAGGGCATGGTGGCTCATGCCTGCACGCCTGCAATCCCGACACTTTGGGTGGCTGAAGTGGGAGGATTGCTTAAGCCTAGGAGTTCAAGACCAGACTGGGCAACATAGACCTCATCATCACAACAAATCAAAAAGCGGGCATGGTGGTGCACTCCTGTAGTCCCAGCTACTACTGGAAAGACTAAGGTGGAAGGCACCTGAGCGCAGAAGGTCAAGGCTGTGGTGATCCCTGATTGTGGCACTGGACTCCAGCCTGGGTGACAAAGTGAGAGCCCAACTCAAAACCAAAAAACAAAACAAGCATGATACAAATCAAGATAATATTTGCCTTCCTCTGTTAATCTAGTTCTATGAACATAGTAAGCTCTGTTGTTTTTTTAACCTAATTTTAGAACTAACAAGTGGCTAGTCCTCTAAAGTTGAAGAAAATGAGACCTAAAGAAGTTGTGATGCTGCTACCTAATAGGATAAAGGTTAAAACACCAGTGCCATTTTTAATCCTGTTTTCTGATCCATGTTTCTTTTGTGGTTGTCATTCTACTATAGTTACTGAGACATCTACTTCCAGAGCGCTTTCCACTATAGTTCGCTTCAGATACAGTTTGAAAATATTTAGAGTCTGTCATTCACATTAGACATTCCAGTATGTATCTTTTTTCCCCATTATCTAACATTTTTGTTAGACACTTGATATGGGAAGAACTACACCATACCCTCAAGAGGCTAATACTCATGTTGAGAAGACAAGACCTATAAAGACATTTAGTATAAATCTAACTGCCAGGTGTCAGTTTGAAATCATTGTTACAGGTGTTGCATGTTCATTCTTCCACAGAGGGTACCATGTGCCAGTTCTATGTTAGGCCCTGGTTATATAAAATGCCTTCAGAAAGTTTGCCATCTATGTTTGGAGGAGGATAGAAACAAATAGCATAATGTGTTTATTCACCTTAACAGACATGTGACAAATTTAGCCTCTCTCCAGGCACTAAGGACATACAGAGATAAGACATGGTAAAAAGCCTACTATCTAGGTAAGCCTTCAAGGAGAGTAATATAAGAATAGATTTTTAAAAATAAACTTTAATGTACTTTTCACAAAACTTAAGACATGGTTTCAATAACCTCCTAGGCGTTATTATCCTTGTTTTACAGAGGCTAAAACTAGAGAGAAAAGTGGTTAAATAGGCCAAGGTGAGAGGATTGCCTAAGCCTGCGGGATCGAGACCAGCCTGAGCAACTTGGCAAGACCTCATCTCTGTAATAAATCAAAAATTAGCCAGGCGTGGTGGTGCATGCCTGTGGTTCCAGCTACTTGGAAGGCTGAGGTGGAAGGATCACCTGAGCCCAGCAGGTCGAGGCTGCAGTGGCCACGAGTGTGCCACTGCACTCCAATGTGGGCAACAGAGTGAGACTCCAACTCAAAAAATAAAAAAAGTGGCTAAATAACCTAGCAAAAGATTAGACAAGTCAGAGCTGAAATTTGTAGTCAGGTCCTCTGCAAGATTAACTGGAATTGGGGGAGGATGCATTCTAGTAAGGAGAGCAGAAGCAGAGTTCAAAGGATATACTCCAAAGATGGCTAGTTCAGGTTGGCTGGAAGATAACATTCAGAAGAGGGAGAAGAAAAGAATACAAAACAGAAGAGGAACAAGAAGATTTATATAATTTATATGTTATGTGTTATAATTTACTTTAGAATTATAAGAAATCATCTTATGCTCAAATTTTACTTTAATTTCTAGTCTTTTCCCAGAAATTCTTTTAGCGTTTCCTTGGAGATTCTCTGGCCATGACTGCAGAGCCTTTGGGAGAAGCTCCCTCAAATTTCAGCATTATTAGAAGCAGCACACTGATCAATGATTCCATTGCTATTGTGATCTAAAAACAATGAAGTCTCTACAATTAAATAGCCACCAGTTAGATATAAAATAGGTTTGGGAAATAAGTACTCTTGAAGGACCAACTGACAGTGTGCCAAAACAAAATGAACAAACCTGTATAAGTGTTTTGTGTGAGGATACACAGATCACAGTGGCTTTCTCTTGGAAAATGGGTTTGGAGGTTGGGAGAAGGTGGGGAAGCACTTTTCTTTTTCTTTTTTTTTGAGTCAAGAGTCTCACTCTGTTGCCCAGGCTCTAGCGTGGTGGCATATTCACAGTTCACCTCAGCCTTAACCACTTGGGCACCGGTGATCCTTCCACCTCAGCATCCTGAGTAGCTGGGTCTACAGACTCATGCCACCAGGCCCAACTAATTTTTTTTTTTGTAGAGATGAGGTCTCACTATGTTTCCTAGGCTGGTCTTGAACTCCTGGGCTCAAGCAATTTGCCAATCTTGGCCTCCTAAAGTGCTGGAATTACAAGCATGAGCCACTGCTCCTGGCAGAAAGCGCTTTTAAAATTTTATTCACTTCTGTGCTATTTGAACCTTTTGGCCCAGTGATTCAACTTTTAGGAATCTATCCTACAGAAGTAGTCATAGAGTTGCTTAAAGACATGAGAACAAGGGTGTTTATTTGAACATTATTTTATTTATTTATTTTTTTTGAGTTGGCGTCTCACTCTGTCGCCCAGACTGGAGTGCAGTGGCCGCTTCCGGCCACCGCAGCCTCGACCTGCTGGGCTCGGGCGATCCTTCCGCCTCAGCCTTCCGAGTAGCCGGAACTACAGGCGTGCGCTACCACGCCCAGCTAGTTTTTTTTT
>CAUYQG010019214.1:0-13443 GCA_963574415.1 Tarsius wallacei
CAACATAGTGAAGATGTCCATCCTACCTAAGGCAATCTACAGATTCAACGCAATACCCATCAAATTACCAGCAACATTCTTCTCAGACCTAGAAAAAACAACACAGGAATTCATATGGAAACACAAACGACCAAGAATAACCAGTTTGAAATTCTATAACCAGCACACAAATAGAAAACTATTGTCAACTAGGCTAAAATTCTGTACTAGAATTTTCAAGATACTTGAACTTGGGAAAATTATTAAGTCTCTGGGCCGCGATTTCATCCTCTGTAATTATTTGAGATAGTATTTGTTGCTACAGTGTTTCGTTCTAGATAATAGCTCCACGCATGTATTTTTATTCCTTTGCTGTCTCTTCCCGCCTTCTTTTTCCTCTTTTCACTTCCCTCCCTTTTTTTCCTTCCTCTGGTTTTTTTCATCATGTTTTTATCTTTTCCTAATACAGTAAAGGCTTTCATTGGCTTACACAATTTCTTCTCAAAAGACTCATCTATATGATTTTCTCTGCTGTAATCAGTGAGCTATTAGAAGACTGAACGATTCTTTCTGTCTAACGCTCTCCCCATTGCCACAATGGGGCTCCTGAGTCATTCTATGGCTGTTTTGCCTCAATGCTTTTGACGGCTGAAACAGTTCTACTTACAGATAGCTAGATTCTGTAAAATAATTCACCTTCTTATTCCCTTGTGGTTCAAAATTATCAAATCACCTTAAATGTAAAACGTAGATTCATGGAGCCGGTTAAATTCTATACTTATTTTTCTTGGGATAATTATATAATCTGTGGGAAAAAAATGCAAAACCCCTTATATATTTCTAAATGCAGCACTGCTAATGAAATCAAAATCCTCAGGAAATCAAGAAATTCAGAGTCAGAAATGAGACCAATGAAGCAAGACTTATTCTCCTTCCATGAATACTCTACAAATCATTTTGAGACTTTATCTAGGCTATAAAATTTAGAGCTGCTGATGCCTGAACCATTTAAAGAGATGTTGACTTTTACAAAATGTGAGTCAGAACATTGTTCAGGGACTAAATTTGCTAAAAAGGCATTTTTCCCCCTTTAACAGTTCTTGTACCTACAGACCATAAAATATCTCAGTGGCACTTTTCTAGAAGCTAAGAATTCAGCATTTTAGACTTTTCATGTAGGCTGATCTCTCAGAGCAATGCTTCTCTCATTTCAGTTTACATGCAAATATGCTGGAGTTTGTCTTAAAATACAGTTCTGATTCAATGGGTGTGGAGTAAAACCTGAGATTTAGCATTTCTTTTTTTTTTTTTCTTGTATTGGAGTCTCATTCTGTTGCCCAGGCTGGAGGACAGTGACATAATCATGGCTCACTGCAGCTCAACCCCCTGGGCTCAGGGCAATCCTTCCACCTCAGCTTCTGGAGTACCTGGGACTACAAGTATGCAGGACCACACCTCGATAATTTTTTTTTTTTTTTGTAGAGATGAGATCTTGCTGGTCTCAAACGCATAGGTTCAAGCAATCCTCCCGTCTCGGTCTTCCAAAGTTCTGGGATTGCAGGCGAGAGCCACTGCATTGGACAGGTTCTACATTTCTAACAAAGTCTCAGTTGAGGCTGAGACTGTTGTTTCATAGGAGACACTTTCAGTGACACGGTCTTAGATAACTAAGCACTTGGATCAACCTGAATTCCTAACAACATCCCACATGACAAGAGTGACCTTGACTTTTCATGGCACTGTGAGCCTTAGTACTTCTCTATATAGAGTAAAGAGGTCATGGTCTATGGTGTTCCTTGCTTCAGAAGAATTTGTTGTTGAGATTCTATAAAATCACCAACTGCCCAAGGAACCCTTTTCTTTGAACTTAGGTATATTTCTCCGTGGACTTTGTTCACGTACATTAAGGAGAGAAAGCAGACAGAATGCTTATATACACTTGGGACTTGGGAAAACGTTATGCCTGCCAAAGTGTTGCCACTGCCTTCCCTTGGCCCTTCTTATGAGCCAAGAGAGTGCTTCTGAGGGCTCCTCAGTTTATTCAAGCATGGTGAGGTCAGAGCTTGCACTATCTACAAGGTCACCATCTTTACCCAATGTTTCTTATACACAAATTCTATTTGGATTGTGATTTTAATCAATACATTTTAGTAAGGGAAGACGAGAGTAATATAGAAGGATATATGCTTCCCTCGTTTACTAGCTATGTGACTGTGGTCAAGGAATTTTACATCTGTCTGTTTCAGAATTTTTATCTGTAAAATTGGTAATAGCAATTTGGAGGGTTTTTGTGAGAATTAGCAATAACATTGAAGTGCCTGCCAGAATAAATGGTAGACATTATTATTGACCTTAATTATATTTGTTGCTAAACACACTCCACTATAATTGTCTAACATAACTGTAAATAAAGTTGTTTTGTGTTTCAGAATAATTCACTGTGTAGGTCAGAGTGAAGGTAATTAGTGAATTCTGGTGTTGAGACTTAAATAACTTATTGTATAACCAATCTCAATGCAATTGCATTTAAGCTTATTCAATATCATATATTAACCAGGCCTTTAGAAGGCATCTTAAAAAAAAGTGAATAAAATTGAGTTTCATAATTTGCAAATATGCTTCTACTACACTACCAGGTAAGAGTAGATAGGGTCTATTTGATTTGCACTTCACCCCTTTGCAATACATGCCTGGAAGTGGGGAATAAGTAAAAATCCGAGGCAGTTGACATATGCTTTCCAACAATGAGAAGAAACATTACGTAGTCTGCTAAGTGTCTGCCTGCCCTGTTAAACCTGTCTTATTTAGTTTCTCCTAAAGTCCTCTGGGGCGAGAGGGACACCCTGATGCCTTCCTTAGCTCTCCTAACTAAGATGTACTACAAAGACTTCAACTTTGTCTCCCGTGTTGTTTCTTTGCGTTACCTTGCTACTTCCCCCATAATTTTCTTCTCTTCCTTCCTTGTCTCATGCAGGAAAGGAGTGAATGCTCCCTCATTGATCCATGCCTGTGTGAAGGCCCTTGGGTTCACTTAAAGAAAGTGAGAGGCAGTAAATAAAGTGAGTGGAATGGGCATTAAATCACTCGGTGCCTCGCAGAAGCAGACCCACTAAGGACTGGACTGGGGGAGGGCCCGTATGCTCATGTCCATGAGGCAGCTCAATCCCCTTTGCCCTGTGTGAATGACAGCTGTAACCAGGGAAAGGCTTTCTTGTTCCCGGCCCTCCCTTTCTTCCTCCTGTTTTCACAAGTACAGAGAGGCTTCTGAGAAATAAAGCATGCTATTTTGCCCAACCTTCTTTCATAGCCTTCTACATTTCCTCTTATTTTTATTCAAGGACTATGTTCTTCAGGGGACCCTCTTCACTTGTTTAGCTCAACAAAATGAAGGAAAAGGGTTACAAAAATGACTTTTCGCCTTCTAGTTTTAACAGTTATCAAATCACTTAAATGCAACATGAAGGTTTTCCGGACGTTTTAGTTATTCCAGCCTGACTGTGTGGTCACCATTGTATACAAACAAGTTCATTTATGCAGAAGTGCAGAAATGGCTTCTGAGCTTGTTTGTGGACTCTGTTTAACTGAGATGACAAGAGTGAGAATGCTTGTGATATATATTTGCAAATGGCTTGCAACGCACATTTGCATGCCGCATATGTGTGTGTATATCAACTTAGTATGTGCTGCTGATTGGAGAATTCATAGACTGTGGAATCTCAGAGTTGGGAGAGTCCTCAAAGACAGCCCTAGGTTCTACCAGCCAAGACTTGAACACCTCGACTACCAGGAAGCTTACTTCTCTAAGCTGTCTGTTGCACCTTCAATGGCGTCTCCTCACATGAATTATACAATTGCTGCAGAGGGCCTATATGTAACACGCATTATTTATAGAAGGTCAGGGTTCTGCCTTTCAGATTCTGAGCACCTCAAGTAGGCTGTGCATCAAAGCCATCTATGCCCATGCAGAGAGCCCTTTGAGGGCGTGTGTGCCCAGTGCGTAAAGTGGTGGCTTTGAAGACTGACAGTGCCTATGGAATTCTCTCAGCTCCTTGACAGATTCTCTTAACTGCCACTTTGGACAGCTCCCTGTTCGTTCTGTAGCCTTCTGTCATCAAGCAAGAAGGGTTTTAGGGCAGAAGCCCGGGACAGAGCCAGGCTCTAGAAACCTCTCGATGGGCCTTGGGGTGAACCGGCTGGCTGCCAAACATTAACTAAAATACTCACACTTGTTTTTGACAACGGTCCTCAGGTTAGATTTCACCAGTTGCTATTCTGGGTAGAGAGCTATGGCTGAAATGTCTCTAGATTCCAGGTGGCTGAAATGCCTCTGCGAAAACCCCTTTCGGCATGTTCCATTTGCTGTGCTTTCAAGGACTCAGTTGTGTTGGTGTCTTCACAAGATTCAGCCCCAAAAGGTGAGTGGGAAAGCCTGGAAAGAAGCTTCCAAGAGGAGCCCATGGGACAGGAATCTCCCTGCCTGAGTTGAGTCATTCTTTGACATGTGGAAGCAACAGCATGGGGTAGCTTCCAAGTGCCTGTCTGTGATGATGGATGAGTTTGGCCCCGCAGCCTGGGGAACAGATAGGAGTCAGCAGAACACAGATGTTGCAAGGCAGCCAAATTAATCTTTAATGGGATTGTACAAGTTAGGCCCTTATTAGAATATCTAATACCTCAACCTGATTGCAAAGCAAGAGCTAAACTTACAGAACAACTCTGACCTAAAGCCTTTCGGGTCTTGCTGAAGTTGAGACAGCAACTGATCCATGTGTGTGAGACTTTCTTAAAAATCTTTCGACTCTTAGGAAAAGATTTCACAGCCAAGAAAATCATGGTTTGAAATGCACTTTCTGCCGTCCTTCTTTTGGGATGTTGAAGCTAAGGTGCAGACGTTTGAGTTTTACCTGATCAGACTGAATCAAGTACATATATACATAGTACAGGACAAAACAAGAATCTAGTCTTATGGGAGTTCCTCAGTGAGAAATATCTTCTTCTGTTGAAATATCTCCAGAGAAACATGCATTTTATTGGTCAGGGAACTGAATCTATCTTTTCTTTTCATTAAGGAAAGCTATATGATAACTGACCTAGATTAAGTAGCTACCTGGCTGTGTAGAAATGTGTGGAAAGAGTTGTTAACATCAGAGACCAAATGCACATTTGATAGTTTTTATTTTACCAAATTTGAAACGAAGTGGTATCTTTACCTTCTTTCCAGAATTTATTTATTTCTAGAATTATGAAATTTTCAAGTTTATTTTTTATTCCAAGGGTATCAAGGAGAAGTGTGGAAAGTGTGATGAATCAAGGCCCCTTTGAGTAGAATTTCTAAACAAAGAAAAAAATATGAGGGAAGAAATGATCATAAATGGAATCAGAAAAAATGTCTATACAATTTTACATAAAATTTTATAACAATGTATGTAAAATGACTATACCAGATACCTGGCAAGTCCAACAGAAATTAAGGTTGTATAACTGATTCAAGGAGATATAAGCTTATAAAAGGACCCCATAATGCATTAAATCAGGACTGTCTATCAGGTCGTCAGTAATCATTCATATGCAAGCCACTTAAAGACAAGAGGTAATGTGTATACTACTAAATGCATGAGATTTGGAGAAGGCCTGTTTTGGAACTTCAGATGTTTTTTATGAAATAAAGATTATGATATCTGTCTTGCAAGGCCATTGGGAGGATTTCAGATCTAATTTTGAAGCATCTAATTTTTTTCAGATCTAATTTTTGCGCGAGTGCACATACTCTTGTCAAGTGTAATGATGAATAATACTGCTAGTCACTGCTTTGTTAGTTCATTATTACAGGAAAAAGTTTAGATTTGAGGAGCTTTCTGAGACACCATCATGGCCATTTTGAAAGTCTAAACTTTCATGCCTCTCTCCTGAGAAATAGGAAATAGAAGTGCCATGCATACTTGGAAATCTGGTAAAGAATTTGGGCTGTCTCTTCTGAAGATGAGTTATCCCTGTCTGATGCAGCTATTTTTTGAACTTCAACAAATACAGTTAAAATGAAGACCAGCCTGGGCAAATAGTGAGACCTTCACCTCAAAAAAAAAAAAAAAAAAAGAATTAATACACAAAGACTTTAAATTTTTCATATAAATATATTCATGGGCTTAAAGGAAAAATTTGCGCATACATAGAAAACAAATAGGAATCTCAGTAGGGCAATGGAAACTTTTAAAAAGGAACAAAATAGACGTTTTCAAACTTGCCATACAATCTCCATATGAAAATTTGGTAAATGGGCAATCAAATTAGATATTACAGAATAAGATATTACTGAATCTGAAGACAAAAAATGAGCAGCAAACTTACTGACTTGTGGGCAAAATAAAGCAGTTTAACATATCTATAATTAAAGAGCCAGAAGACGATGACAGATCTATTGATAAAGGAAAAAATATTTTTAAAAAGTAACAGTATAATATTTTCTGAATCTGTTGAAAATCCAATAACAAATCTAATCATAAATCCAAGAAACTCAATTAACCCCAAGCAATATAAACAGATAACACATAATATAATTACTGAAAACTAATAATAAAGAGAAAATCTTAAAAGCAACCAATAAAAAGACACATATATTAGAAGAATCATGAGGCTTGCTGATAACATCTCATCAGAAATTACAGAAGTCAGAAGATGATAGAATGATATATTTAAATTGTTGGAAAATAAGAGTCAACCCAGAATTTAAATTGTAGTGAAAATATTCTTTAAAATGAAAGTGAAATGAAGATTATTTTTGACTAAGCTGAGTGGAAGGATTTAATTTCCAGAAGACCTTTCTATACTATTAGAGTTACTAACGGAGTTCCTCAAGGTAAAGAAAAGTAAGACCAAGTAGAAACTAAGATCTAGAGAGTACTGAGAATGGTCAATATAAAAGACATATTTTTTTCATTTCCTAATTTCTCAGAGGGGTATTGTCTAGTTAAAGCAAAACAATAGCAATGGACTATAGGATTCATAACACATATAAAAGTAAAATGTATAATAAGAACAGCAATGGTCATGGGAGAAAGGATAATTATAGAATACTGTTATAAGTTTCTTACATTATACATGATATGATATAATATTAATTAATAGAAGACTGTGGTAGATTCAACACCCTAGAGAAATTGTTTAAGAAATAAAACAGAAAGGAATAGTTAATAAGCCATTGAAAGAGATACTAAATACCAAAAAATGCCCAATCCATAGAAGGTTGAAAAGAAGGGAAAGGGAACAAAGGCAGTAACAACAAATAAATGCCACAAAAAGAAAACAAAATGCAAGACAGCAGACTAAAATTAATTATACTGATAGCTACATTAGACAACAAGACCAAGTATATGCTATTTACAAGCAAGACGCTTTCAGTATGGTATAGGTAGTTTGAAATCAACACAATGAAAGATGTGTCATGCAATCAACACACATAAAAAAGGCGTCCTGGCTATATAAATACCACACAAAATAGACTTAAACACAAGCAATATTATTAGAGATAAAGAGGAATCTACATATCAGTAAAAGAGTCATTTCGTCAGGGAAAAATATACAACCCAACAAACTTAGGTGTAACTCCTGGTTTATTTTAGTCTACTGTATTAATTTAACATAAAGAAATATCAGGCCACGATAAAAGACTAACTATAAAATGTATAGAATAATAAATGTTTTAAAAATAATATACTACAAAGAATGCTATGTCATACCCTAGGACTAAGGAAGTCTTCCCAAATAAAGAGAAACTTTGAAGGGCAGAGAACTCCCAAAGGCTGGAGTTCAGATGTTATTGCAGAAGATGCAGTTTCAGCTCGCTGAATGTCAGAGATGTTTCCTGTGTTGCTCAGGCCATAGTGAGAACTATTAGATATCCATATGCAAAACATGACCCTACACTCTTACCCAGTACTTCGTACAAAATAACTTAACTCAGAATGGACCATTGACCTAAATGTAACAGCATAAACTACAATATTTCCAGAAAGGAAATTCAGAGAAAATCTTTGTGACCTTGGGTTAAATAAAGATTTCTCAGTTATTATACAAAAGCAGTAACAATAAAAGATAAAAATAATAATGAATTGGAGTTCACAAAATTCAAACTATTTGCTCTCCAGAAGATATTGTGAATAAAATGAAAAGACTAGCCACAGAGAGGGAGGAAATATTTACAAAACATAATACTGATAATCAGCCTGTATCCAGAATATATAATGACTTTAATTTTTTTTATTTTAAAGATATGATATACAATTCAGGGTTAGGTATACAAATGGTCATTGCACAGGTAAAGTTTGGGCCTCACTTTGGTCCCCACTTCACCTGGTTTGAGATCAGGTATCCTTATTGATGAAGTGTGCCCCCTCTCTCCCCTGGCAGTCTCCCACTATTGCTAACCCCTTTCTTATAGTATTATGTTAATTGTTCGGGGTCCACTTATGAGTGAGAACATGTGGTACTCAATTATTTGTTTCTGTGATAGATCACTGAGTATTATAGACTCAGTCCATCCAATTGCTGTGAAAGTTCATCATTTTGTCCATCTTTATGACTGTGTGATATTCCCAAACAACTCGATTGAGAAATGAATGAGAAACTTAATAGACACAGAAGAAATACGAATGGTAAATAAGTACATGTAAGGATGCTTATTATCATTACTCATTAGGTAAATGCTACATGGCATATTGTATTAAAGTCACATGACATAATATACATACTTTATAATGGCTAAAGCTAAGAATACAGGCGATACCAAACATTGTGAGAATGTGAGGATAGAACAGCTTGAACTTTCATAAATTTCTAGTTCGATTGCAGAATGGTACAGTCACTTTGGAAAACAATTTGATGGTTTAGTATAAAATTAAACATTTACTTATGATAGAAACTATCATCTTTGGTATTTACCCAGGAAAAAATTTTAAAAATGTTCACACAAATATTTACACTCATGGAATTATACCTTTATTCATAAAAGTTGAAGTTTTAAACAATTGAAATGTTCATTACCTAGTTAATAGATAAACAAATCATAGTATACACTTACTATGGAGTATCAAGAAATGCACTGTTGATAAAAACAAAATGGATGAATCTCAAAGCTACTGTGCTAAGTGAAATAAATCAGATGCAAAAGACTAAATACCATATGATTCGATTTACATGAATTTCTTGAAAAGACAATAGTATAATACTGGAAAATATATCAGCGGTTTCTAGAGACCAGAATTGGCAGAGAGAGGTTGGGTGCAAGAAGGATTACAGACACTTTGAGGTAATGGAAATGTTCTGTTTCATGATTGCTGTGATGGCAACATGATTTTATGCATTCATCAAGACTCATTGAAATGTACATTTTAAGTTGCTGAATTGTATTTTCTGTTACCTCTTCTTCAATAAAGCTGACTTTTAAAAACATAAATAAGGAAAAGCCTTTTGTACCTCTGTATCACTCAAGATATTTGCATTTTACTGTATAAATCTGAATCTTTTAATTAAAAAATTGAGAGACAGAAAATGTATTGCTGAAATTATTATGATGACAACACAAATAACTGCCTGATAGCACAGAACAACTTAGAAGAAAATGTGTGATGCGTTTAAATAATACACAGTGTGAAAAGCAGTCTGGCTCTTGAAGCAAAGGTTCACAGGGCAATTGCAGTACTTGGTTCTATTCCCAGACTGACTGAAGAAGGAACAGGATTCATTACTCTACCATATAACTTAAAGGGTTGGGTCTATAACCTTAAATCCACAGTTTGGCCTCAGAAGGCAGCAGAAGGAAGTCCACAAATAATGTATGTGTTTGTTTAGAGAGTGAAAACATAGCCTGACAGATATCCAGAAGTAAGAAATTATCTGGTGAGAAGAAAGACAGTTGTGTCAGGGTAAAGAAAACTGTTTCATAAAAAACAAAATGCCCAGCCTTGATGTCTGTGTCACTACACAAACTAAATATTACATAGACTTTCCTTCACACTGCTACTTCAATTGAGCCATACTTAGCCAGCCCCAGGCATTCTAAAATATGAAAAAAAGTCCATAGCAAATTGCAGCAAATTTTTGCGGTACATATTCTTGGGTGGCTCAGTACTTGATGTTTCAGTCAAATGGAGCTTTGAGTCTGTTGTGGGTATCACTACCTTATTTTCCCTCAGAATTTCTGCTTTCTCTAGTCAGGATTGGGGTTTTCAAAGTCTTCCCAGGAGCTACAGGAAGCCACTAAACAGAGATTCTAATTGGAAAGGCCCCAAGGAAAGGAAATTTGGCATAGTGCTTAAAGACAATATCTCTAGGAGTGTAGCAGAAACAATCAGTAACAATACTAAATTCAATCTCTTGGCAGAATTTGTATCTAGAAGTATTTACTGTGTGAATATTCTGATTTTTCCAAGAAGAATGTGGGTGAAAAATACAGCCTAGAAGAAGATGGCACGGGGTGAATTTCCTATTTTTATGGCTTTTATGAAAACAAGCCCCTAGCTGCAATAGTCAAGACAGTCAAAACTCTGATAGAAAATCTGAAGTCTTATTGGCTTGAATAACTAGAAGAAAGAATTTGGAGCAAGCACAATTGCTTGAAAATGAGTGGGGAAATACTGGAAAGGAGAAATCCAAAAAGAAAGTATCCTTAATTCTCGGGCTGTCCTCTGACTGATTCCTGAACTATGTTTTTGAGGACAGATTCTAAGCAGCCCAGCAAAACTCAAAAGAACGAAACTGAGATTATTTGAGCTAGCACTCACCATAGGGACACAAAGTTTTCAGTATAAACTTACTCAAGTTAAGTACCTGTTAAAACACGTGCAGATACATGATCAGCACTCTAAAGTGAAATATAATAGAATCCATAATGTCTACAATTTATTATTCACAATGTCCATGATATAATTCAAATTTGGCTGACATACAAATAAACAAGAAAACCTGGCCAAGTCTTAAGGTCAAAGACAACTAGTAACCAAACCTGAGATGACTGAGATGTTGGAATTAGTAGACAGGATTTTAAAGCAACTATTACAGCTATGTTTAAGAACATGAATGAAAATATTCTCATAGAGAATGAATGGTAAAGATAATCTTAGCAGAGAAGCAAAAGAAGTTAGTAGAGCTGAATAATGAAATACCTGCAATGTAAAGCATTTACTGGATGAGTTTAATAATAAAATGGAGACAACAGAAGAGTCAGTGAACTTGAAAATAAATTACCCAATCTGAAAAACAAAGAGAGAAATTGGGGGCAAGGTAAATGAATAAGCCTGTGAAATAATATCAAGAAGCCTAGTTTACATATATTTGGAGTCCAAGGTGGAGAGTAGAAAGACAAGGAGCAGAAAAGAATATTTGAAGAAACAGAGACATGAATTCAATAAAATATTCAAGTACTATTTATTAATAGTGGCATACATAGGGTGAGAAATTGGGAGCAGTTTATTCTTAAGACAGTCAAACGGGGAACTTTTTTAAAAAGATAATTTATAAACAAAATAAAATTGAATCAACTGTTCATCTCTTTTTTTATCACTCTGTGCTAGTAATTTTAAAGAGTACCGATGATAAAATACTTATTCCTTCCAAATCGCTTGTTAGTCCAAGGTCTAAACAGTTACTAAGACTAATATTGATTTTAATAATACATATTTAAGCTTCAAAATAGCACTTTTAAAATTTACCATTTCATAAATATTGCATTTTATAAAGGAGTTAATTTCAAGTACTTCCAGTTAAATACTTGACAGGTATATGAATTCATTCTAAGAGAAAGTTATAAACTTTGGAATAGAGTATACTTTGTGTACAGTTTTGTCAACAATTCCTATAATACTATATATTCCTGCATTTAGGCTATAGATACAAAATAAAAAATGATAACACTATATAAAGATGAGGAAACAGAGCTTGAGTTACTTCAATTTTTGTTATTCTGTATGACCACATGGAGTTATTACTTGTGTTTAAAATTTAAACAGAAACTCTGAGGTGTAATATTTGTTTTGGGAAGGTGAAAACTTTAGTTCATTTGCAAAATTCTTATGTAATCATGACAAATATTTTAAAAATCGATATATTTTCCCCCTTTAAATTGGGTATCTGTTTTTAGGCTAGAGAACAAAATCAAGAAAATATTTACATAAAATAATTTTAATAAAGGCACCAAAGCTAAAGTTGCTAGATTTGATATAAAAGCTATTGAATTGTATACTTTTGTCCTACAAAAATTTGGAGGAGCTTTTAGTCATTCAGAATATTGTTTCTTCTAAAACAAGAAACTGTTTAATAGTTTTTCTGAATATTTTAAAGAAGTTTGAAGTGAAACAAACATGAAAGGGCAACCACCCATTGGATCTCAACAAAGATAATTTTTTGAAAAGCAAAAAGGAAGACAATTGAAGCAGCGTCTGTACTTAACTTGAAATCTGTAACTCCTTCAGCATTGTATAGAGGTTATGCAATTGTTGGAGAGGTACATATCTGACTATCCAAAACATGATTCAGATGACACTGGGATGGAAAATAGCAATAAGTCATCTTCTACAAACAAGGAAGAGAAAGAAAATGCTAGCAAACATTAACCCTGAGAGAAATTTTAAAAATGAAGATGACTAAACCCAAGACGTTAATGAAGAAGGTACCGTTAATTATATTTTAATCTATGTTGATATTACTGATATGCATACTGTTTCCAGGTGGCAAGATTTAGTCTTGTTAACAGAGGGCGTGAACCTTTTCAGAATACTTGTGGACCTTTCTCTATAGTTCAGAATAAAGGAGAAAAAGCAAAAGAAGCAGTCAATACTTGAAAACGATATGATTTTATAGTTTTTTACCAAACAGAGAAAAAAAGTGGCAGCGTTTTCAAAGTTGAAATAATTATTTTGTTTTGGCTACAGATTATAGATATTGGGACAAAAAAACGAAATTCAGTTTTATAATTGCCTTTAAACCTGGAAATCTTTGAGCTATCTGAATACCTCTTTTGCTTTTTTGACCATTTTATTATTACATTATTTGACAACTATTACTAAAAATAATTTTATCATATAGAGAAAAGGAGTATCAAAAAGGATTTGCTTCAGGTGTCTATGCTAAGCAAGTTATTTTTAATTAAAATAATATAACCAATAATTCTTTTAAAGTGATTATTATTTTTTTTTTTTTTTTTTTTTTTTTTTTGAGTTGGAGTCTCACTCTGTCGCCCAGACTGGAGTGCAGTGGCCGCTCCCGGCCACCGCAGCCTCGACCCGCTGGGCTCCGGCGATCCTTCTGCCTCAGCCTTCCGAGTAGCCGGAACTACAGGCACGCGCTACCATGCCCGGCTGATTTTTTGATTTATTGTAGAGATGAGGTCTTGCTTGCCCAGGCGGGTCTCGAACCCGCGGGCTCATGCAATCCACTCACCTCAGCCTCCCAAAGGCGCGGGATTACAGGCTGAGC